>WURT03009416.1:0-16489 GCA_009936505.3 Holothuria glaberrima
TAAAACATCTCGTTTTGACTGTTTTAACGATTACGTCATCTTTCCTCAAATTTAGGTCTGCCACGACGAAGCAATGGTCAGAAATATATGAGCTTGAATAGCAGTTTGTGACTTTAATATAGGAAATTTCAGGTGCATATATATGATCAAGGGTATGACCTCTGTCGTGGGTTTCGAAGCAGACAAGTTGTTTGAAGCCAAGAGCTTCCATTGACTCGGTTAAAGTCAAACCATAAGGATCATCTTTAATTACTACCCCTTTAAGTCATGTGGGCTTACTTTTAAGCCATAAAATGTTACTACTTTCACAATTTTTTATCTTCACAATCCTGCACCCTAGAAACTTTGTTTTAGTACCAAAATAAAGCCATGGAAAGACCTTTCATAAAAACATAATTTATAGGGGGTATCATACATTATGTTTTGTCAAATTTGAATTGAAACTTTGTTATTTTTCAAAAATTTCAAAATTTGCCCAAAATCAGCGGGAAGGGGCTTCTACTTTAAAAATTCTAGGGCAACGATAAAAGGGGCTAGGAAGCTCAAAATTGTCTTAGAATAACCCTGATACTGTCCCAAAAACATCTTGAAAGTTATAGGCGGTAGGGTGAATCAATCTATGAATTATGAGCAAAATTGTCTAAAAAGGTACCAAATTTTATGCAAATTAGCCAAAAATGGTGTCAAATTTCAAAAATCAGTATCTCCCTAACCCCACCACCTACCCCAATTCTGTAAACGAAATCCATGTTTTTACAAGATTTTGAGCATAGGAAAATTTTGTAGATTTTCTACATCAAAATCTCTCTGACACAATGTGCTCATAGCTTGCTGTACTGTTTCAACCGTCCCCATTGGACTACTGTACAAAGGTATAGGCAATACTGTACACACAGTGCACACAGCCAACTGCAGAGCCATCTGATTGGTTGTAGCCAGCAACACCCTCAATTCAGACATACACGTGCTAGTTCATGCTTGGTAAGACCGGGAAGAATGTAAACAATGTCTGGATGCCTTGGAAGGTTATATTGAGTTCACATGAACTATTTGTAGGGTGTTTTGTGTGTGGCAGTAGGATTTCAGTAAAATTTCAAAGGGGACAATCTTGCTTTGGTCATAGCTCGCTCAAAATAAGTCAGATTGGGACAAATGAGGTATCATTGAAGAGAGAATTGAATGGAAAATGTAACAAAACCAAAAAAAAATCATAACTCCCCCCCTTTGAATCAATTAAAAATTAAAGAAAATAAAAAGAAAAAACAAAGAAATACATAAGAAATGACGTCATCCGCATAAATTTGCATATTAATGACATATAAATGACGTCATCGAAATCTACATATTCTAACCTTTCGTTTGATATCTAGGTCTCTGTACAAAATATTCTTCTAAGTTGGTGAAATCATATGCCTAAGTTACCTAGCCCTAACCAAATAATTTCCCTATTAATGCAGTGTGCTTAAAGGCTTTTAAAAAGCGGAGCAGACGGGGTAAACGGGGAGAAATTGAACAAAGACGAAGAGAAGCGCTTGATGAACAAAACAAGCGTAGGGGAGTCACCCAGGCTAATATGATAACTGTGCAAACCACTGGCAATACTCATTCAGAGAAAGGGCAAAATGTTAAAATGGCCCCAGTCAATGTGAGTTCCCTAAAGAACAAAGAGATACTGGTAATGAATGACATTATAGATTACTGCTTAGATATTTGTGTGTTGACTGAAACATGGCTAACTGATTCGGATGATGTCTGGTTAGCGGGTTGTGAATTTAATGCAGAAAAATACAAAATTTCATCTGTTATTAGAAAGCATGGGAGGGTTGGTGGCTCACTCTCATTAGTTTTTTTTTTTTTTTTTTTTTTGCCCTCATTAGTCTTCGGCATTTACCTGTTCGTCTTATCAAGAGTGCCAACAACGGAACATTTGAATACGCTCTTTTGGAAGTGAAATTCCAGCAGACGGCACTAAATATTCTAGGGGTGTACAGACCTCCTTATTCCCACAAACATCAACGGACAATTCCCCAGGTCATTGACGAATTTTTGGGGGTTTTATCAACTGAGATTTTGTTAACTGAAAACACTTCTATCGAAGGTGACTTTAACATACACGTTGACGTTAATCTACATTGTTACCAATTAGAATTTAGGAATATGGTTTCGATTGCACTCGTTATGTAGGTGAAAGTTTACTCTTTCATATATGCTTTCACTAATTTGGGGGGCGAATTGCGCCTTACCTCCGGAGAAGATCCCTATCTCTGGAATGATAGTGGGCAGGGGATTAGCCAGTCAAAATGTCATGCACAACACATGGGCCTACCGTTCTTGTGAGTACCAAGCATGTTTCCCTTCCTACGAGCTGCTACGCTGTATGCGTAAAGTTGAAAAAACGCGTTTTTTCCCTAATATACTAACACTAATTTTGGGGACGTGTTTTACTTTGCCCCCACCGAAGGTCCCTGTCTCGAAGTAGAGATATTAAATGTACAGTGTAGTGGATATAACGTTATACAATAGACGCGCTAGATTTAAAAGTAGACGCGCTAAAGCCTACAAAGTATCGCACCGTCCTCCTCTCATAACCCAGGTAACCACGGAAACGCAGATGGTCGCGGAATGTGCGCGATGCTCAAAAAAGACTAAAATCAAACAAATTGAGAGAAATGGGAGTGCTACGTCTTTGTCTACATACACTAGCTAATTCGTTCCTGTTTTTAAGGCTGGCCATATGGGGCATGCATGTAATAAACTACTTTTCCTTCAAAGATAACACACTTTAGTTGAGACAGAGTAGGATTTACTCTTTGCAATAAATTTCCACCTTAAAGAGTAAGGAATCTCTACTGTGCGGTTATTCAGCCTTGATATTCTGAAGAGTGAGGATGTGCCGGGCCCGTGGCCACGGGGGGGGGGGCATTTCGGGGCAATGCCCCCCAAAAAATATTTCTGCCCCCAGATGAAAATTGAAACTGCATAATAATTAATGTGGTGGAATGTTTTGTGCCCCCAATCACAACACTTGCCCCCCAATCACAACACTTGCCCTCCTAAAAATGTGAAGCTGGCTACGGGCCCGGGATGTGCAATCATTCTTACGAAACAAATTTGTCAATAAAATACTGTTAATTAAACTTGAAACCTATTTGTCTACACGTATATATATATATATATATATATATATATATATATATATATATACTTACCAACGTTAACAGGTACTGTGGGCGTAGGAAACTGTTCTTGACTGGGGATTGAACGCCCCCACCCAAATGTCAGAAACTTGACTAAATCGGGCAGATATTTTGTCTCAGTAGGGCGAAAAATTGGACAGTTAAATTCTATACTCCAGACTCTGAGGCAGGGGTGGCGCCAGGATGGCTTTAAAGAGGACAATTTCTCTAATTAAAACCCAGCATTTTCGGCGCGCTACGCGTACATTAGAGTCAGTCCAGTTTCTTCAATAGTTCCATTCCACATAGCTAGATAGCATAAGTCCTGTCAACCTTACCAAGAAACATGTAGGCAGAGTACACAGGTTATGTAGAGGTCGTAAATTTCATCCCATATCGCAAAGCCTAGTTGCTGTTCTCTAGTGTGGGTCATGCGGTACGGTCAGTTGGTGAGCGACTCACGGAGGAAAGCTTGGCTATTTGATCAGGTAGTCCAGGTGGTGTCAACACAATGTATGTTATCTACGATACGGTCTACAACTCCTACCGTTCTCATTTTTTCTCTTTGTTCTTAATGATTACATATACATATATATATATATATATATGTGTGTGTGTGTGTGTTTTGTGTAAGACTGCCAAAAATTTTCGCGCTTCGCACGCTTTTTCACAGTTTAGATTCTCGGAAAAACAATGAATCAGCGCGCAACTATCTTCCTCAAGTATATACAAATTTCAAGCAATATATGCCCCGCAATGGCATGTTATAGTACAAAGGTTTTCTTCTAATCCTCTCGTCAACTTCTCGGCGGCATCGGGGCTGTTGGGGCTGCCCCCCCCCCCGTCGGGGAGTCTGGCCCCCGTTGGGAAAAGCCTGGCGCCACCTGTGCTCTGGAGCCGGGCAAAAGTCACCGCCCTCCCTGAGTAAAAAAGTCCCGTATGGCCATGGGTCTTAGAGAAAGAGGCGTTTTTCTCCCTTTTGGAAGGTATTTAACTGTTTTTAGGGTCCTAAGATGCAACTTGGTGCAACACTTTGAGCAAATTTTAAGAAATCTTATTGCAAACTTTTAACATTTTTTACAAAGGAAACAAATGATGGTTTTCGTCCTTGCATTGAGGAGGGCGGAAGCATAACTCCGCCCATATGACATCTTTGACTGGAGGTAAGCCCCTTGTCCCCCGCTTCCTACATCTATGATCATGCGGGGCGTGTGTGTTGTTTAGAACGTCTGTAATGCAGCACTCTCCGCAATTTCTTTCTGCTCTGAGCTAGTATAATTATAGTGTGTAGCTATTGTTGCTGAATCTGTCCAGACCTCACAACATGTACCATGGATCTATATTATGTCATTTTTTTCAACCGTATAGGCGTAGGAGGCTGTTATCAGCTGGAGAGGGGAGAGAGTTAGAGGCTGGATGTTTGAAAGCGCCATCCTGGGGAAGGGGAATAAGGGATTTATTTGAAAAAGTTGTTACTATTTAAATGTCTTTTGATGAAATCTGATGCTACATTTTGGGCAGTTTTTGAAGTACATTTATTGAATAGTTTAATATTTTATTGTTTAAGTTTGATAAATTTCACAGTGTTCAAATATGGGGGTTTTTCCTTGTATAAAGTGTGGGGGGAGGAAACACACTCTACCCTCTTAAAATTTTTCACTTGGGTAACCCTCGACCCACCCACCATCGCTTCCTTCGCCTACCGTACGTGTGAAAGGAAATTCCAGTCCGAGTTCAGCCCCGGGTTTTGTGCCCCTATGAGTGCAAGGGTTCTGAAGTTTTTCGGACAGAGGGTCAGTTTTTATTAGAAGATTTACTGAATAAAAGTTGAAGCTGATTCTTAGAGAAAAAATGTTTCTTAAGGAAATTTTGGGAGTTTCAAATTTTCCGCAGGCTATCTTAGAATATGTCGCGGGCCGTGGCTGCAAATGGCCTGCTGACCGCCACTTGAGGACCTAGGATAAAGCGCTTACCTAACAGCGATTTGTCAGAGGGTCCTGCATATGTGAGATCCGCTAAAAGTTCATTCTAGGTAACTGAATTCTTTATACCCTCGTAGCTTTAAATGGCGTGTTCCCTATACCACCCCATCAGAGCATTTACTAAGCAGTAATCAAACGAAAAGATTTTATACTAAGTCAGATAATTTAAATAAATTGCTCATTTCTAAAAATAAATCATTATTCTAAATTCTGTAGGATATTCCTAAGTTTATGGCAATTGTCAAAAATTTCCGGCTATTCCGTGATTTGTTTTTAAGGAACCGCTAATTTGTGATACAGTTTAAGGTGTCGCCTTAGTGCATTGCGCTCTGCATCATTTAAAGGCTCTCTAATCTCACCCCAGACAGTAAAATTCTGTAGACGGAAATATCTGTAGAGGGTACAACCCTTTGACAAAGTGCTTGTTGGTTGCTGGAAGGACGGGAAAGCCACAATTTTTAACTCGTTTGAGTTTCAATTGAAAAAAAAAAAACAGAAAGCCAAAAGGCTCAGTGATTCCTTGCCCTTCTTGAGATATATTGTAACCTTTTGACCTTTGGTGACCCCAAATGACCTTTCACCTCCACCAAAAACAATAGGGATCATCTACTCAATATGGGCAATCTACATGCTAATTGTGAGATCCCTCATAGTTATTCTTCTGCAGTTATTCTGTTTACAAGATTTTAACCTTTTGACCTCTGGTAACCCCGAATGACCTTTGACCTCTACCAAAAGCAGTAGGGATCATCTACTCAATAAGGCCAACTCACACGCTAAATATGAGATCCCTGTTAGTTACCCTCCCTGACATATTGTATTTATAAGGTTTTGACCTTTTGACCTCTGGTGACTCCAAATGACCTTTGACCTCCACCAAAAATATTAGGGATCATCTACACAATATGGCCAACCCACATACCAAGTATGAGATCCCTCGTAGTTACCCTTCTTGAGATATCGTGTTTACGAGCAAAGCCGTCACATTTCGGGCAGCTACGCCAGTTTCGAGCCGCGCGTGAGCCAGGAAAGACGTGCGAGAGCTGAGCTCTCGCCGGCTGCCTCGGTATCTGTTAAGGACAAGTTTGTGAGTACACACATACATGCTTCATCCCAGACACAGCTTGGTCGCACACATACATGCTGCAACCAAGACACAGCTTAGGCGCACACATACACACACACACACACACACAATCACCATCGCATAGATTCCTTTTGCTTGCGGCAAGGAATCAAAAATGAAAAATTTGGGTTGTTATTGAAGAACATTTGAAAATGTTGGGTTTATAGAAGAACCTCCTCTACTTGAAACCGACAACAAATAAAATGTTTGGAAGACTGGTCACCGTCGTTCGGGATTACATACTTCGTCATTCTTACTAGGCTCCCTCTGCGCAAATTGACAATTTCCCCCTACGCGGAGACCAGCCATCCACTACAGTGGCATGGCCCCTTGCCCCTTGTCTGACGCAAACCCTAAATTTGGATAAAGAAGACCCTTTGCATACAACCTCCAGGGCACTGAACTAAAGCTTACATTTCCAATCACAATTAGGGCGATTAGCTTTTCAATGAGGAACAGAATGCTAAAAATTCTAAGAGATGAAGCTAATGTCTTTCAAGTCGGGACAAAATAGGGCTGGGCCCGGCTTTACCGTTGTGCAATACGTGCCCACAGCAGATGTTTTGTCCCATTTTGTCCACCAGCATCCTTAAGGTGCTTAGTTCGCGGGAGCTTAGTCGTAGGAAGCGGGGACCAGGTTGTTAAAAACACTTGTCAAAAATGTGGGGACTAAAGTGCGCTTCCCCTTCACTTTTTAAGGACTACAAGTCCTTATTTGTCCACTTTGTGAAATTTACTAAACTTTTCGAGAAAATTTTAAACTTTGTCAATAAGTGTTATTCAACATGCAGAAACTGATGTAGCATCAAACCTCATTTATAAAGACCCTTAAATATTCAAAAATGTTCTAAAGTGGAGGAAAACCCTTCCCCAGGACGTGTCCCCCACACCCCACCCGAGAACGGCTTCCTACTCCTATGCGCAGGAACGTTGATGAGCTCCACTAGTCCAAGTGAGCTTACCACGACTCCTTCAACGAAAATACCAGAACCAACAAAGCGCGATATTTACCACATATTTGTTTGAAGGGTCATGGCAAGACTGCACCTCTATTAATAGTTCCAAGTTCCAAGAAGGGCGCGATTTGATATTTTGAAGTGGGGGACCTGGGGATAACCAAACGACGCCGAAGGTGCTCCAGGAACGCGAAACGCTCCAGGGTCCATCGACTCTGAAGGACCCCTGGTGGGGTCCGGGGCAACGCCCGGCGGGGATACAGGGGTAGGCGCCCCGGAAACCCTGAGGTATTAGAAGGAAACCCAAAAAAATAAAAAAAAACTGGCTATCTTAAATTTCGCTGGATGTGCACTAAACATATGACAAAAATTACATATTGACCATTTTAATAGGTCATTTTATGATGAAGAGAGTTGGATTGTGAGTGTTTACAATGATTCTGGAAGAGATTGTGCGAAGATATGGATCATACAAGATGTTACACAAGAAGCAACCATATACAGAAAACAACATTTAAACCGGATGCGCGGAAATGACGCGGAAGAAAACAACGTTATTGATTCCTTTGCTGAAGGCATGCAAAGAATCTTTGCGATGGTGATGTCGTGAGTGCGTGTGTAGTGTGTGTGTGTGTGTGTGTGTGAGGGAGGTGAATAATTTTGCCCGGAAAACTACCTAAGCGGAGCACCACCATCGTTGGCGCGTAGCATAGAAAATTTTGTAAAAGCTGTTTCTCTAAGACTGCAGGAAAATGCACTTCCTGGGCTCTCAAGTTGCATCTAAACAGTTTTAATTTTGCTTACTCATGTTCTAGAAAAAAAAACACATGCATAAAAAGGAGATATATTTTCTCCAAAAATACCATAAAATAAGGAATTCTAAAGAGCCACCTTTGTGTTTAGCCCACGCCATACCCAGGCTAGCCTAATTCCGATATCTGGTAAATATTTATTCCAAGGCGACCCGAAAAAATAACAAGCGAATACAGAAATGGCAATCACAGTCGGGTTAAAAATATCAACTTGCCCACGGGTGTCCGGAAGCAGTCATAATATTGGAATAGTAAGACTATAGCACAATCATGTTAGAGGATATTCTACTTGGAATTGCCTAAAAGCAACTTTTTTAGGCAGGCTACCTTAAAAGTCTGATTTTCTCAGTGTGATCATTAGCCGTCAATTCTATTGAGTACCGTACTGAAACGTTGCTCGTTCATTGCATCGCTGAAAATTCTGCAATGTGGTTTTTTATTAGCGATTTGCACCCGGTGCTAGACCCGAATTGTGAAGTTATCAACCCGTTTGGAAGAAAGTCCATGCATTTAGAAATTTCCGAATATGTCCCGACGAATGGCTGATTGACTTGAAAAAATCATTCGTTAGATCCACAGTCTCATTCAGTGTATCTTTGTGCTGTGCACATTTGGTACACAAACACAGTTTAGTCGCTTTTGCATCATCGTAGACCTCAGGTATGTTTTTAGATCATAGAATTTCAGTGTATACTCATTTTATGGAATGCTAAATGAAAACGGAAAAGAACATAAAATGGGATGAAAGAGGTACCTTTATATGTCTCCCAGCCTTTCCTGGTGGTGTTGTAATTAATCCTCACGTCAAGTCTGAGAAGTGGGGGAGATGGTTATGTGTAACATCCCCTTGACCAAAGGTGGTATATATCCCCCTATCCCCCAGATGTCCGCCCATGGAAAATAGCTCCATAATAACGAAGTGCGCCACCCTTTAAAAAAACAACTGTTTTTTTTTCTTTGGAGGGGGGTGGGGTGGGCGGGAATGTCTCATTTCGGCCATAACAATTACCGGGTAAGTTCATTTCTTTTCTATTGTTTCATTCTAGTTTTAAAAGTTATTCAATTTATTACTAAAACTTTCTTGCGAATATTAAGACTTTTGGTCATATCTGACAGTACTGTACTGCGAAGTATATATTTTTTACCCTGTCAGAATCACATTTTTATTCCTTGCCGAAGACCGAAGGAATCTATGCAATGGTGATGTTGTGTGTGTGTGCGTGTGTGTCTATGTGTGTGTGACGCCGCTTGTAAACACGATATCTCAAGATGGCAATTACCAAAACTTTTCATTTTTGGTATATAGATTTGTCATTTTGAAAGAATGAAAGAACCCTATTGGTTTTTGGTGGAGGTCAAAGGTCATTTGAGGTCACCGGAGGTCAAAAACGGAAAACCTTGAAAACACGATATCTCAAGATAGCAATGACCGACACTTTTCATATTTCTTATAAACATTTTTCATGTTAAGAGAAAGAACCCTATTGTTTTTTGTGAAGGTCAAAGGTCAATTGAGGTCACCGGCAGTCAAAATCCGAAATCCTTGCAAACACGATATCTCAAGATAGCAATAACAGACACTTTTCATAGTTAGTATATACATTTGTTTTGTTGATAGAAAGAACCCTATTGTTTTTGGTGGAGGTCAAAGGTCATTTGAGGTCACTAGAGGTCAAACACCAAATACCTTGTAACATCTCAAGATAGGAATTACTGAGACTCTTCATATTGGTATATAAATTTGTTATGTTAAGAGGAAGAACCCTACTGTCTTTGGTGGTCAAAGGTCATCTGCGGTCACTGCAAAAACTTTGTAAAGGGCTTGTAAATACGATTTCTTCAGATAGCAATGATTGACAGTTTTTACATGGTATATAGATTTGTCATATTGGGAGGAAGATACTTATTGTTTTTGGTGAAGGTCATAGGTCATTTGAGGTCACCAGAGGTCAAAGACTAAAAACCGTATCAACATGACATATGAAAATGGGAAGGATAAAAGCTATTCATACTTTGTATACAGATTTGTCATATTGAGAAGAGGAACCCTTTTGTTTTGGCGGAGGTCACAATTCATTTGAGGTCACCAGAGGTCAAACACTGAAACTTTGTAAACATAACATTACAAGGGAGGAAGCACAAATAAATATCTTCTAAGACATGTTTTTTCAACTTTTTTGTTATTTACTTGTAGGGCATTCATTGACCGTAGTAGGTGGTGAGGTGGAATGTAGTGTCGTAACTTCCGGGCACTGGTTCTAAGTTAGAGCAGAGATTAAACATTATAAAGGTCTTACTTTCACTGTTTTCAGGGTTTTGGGGTGATAACCACGGTCCACTGACGGTGGGAATGTACTGAAGACTCGGACTGGTTCAGGAAGCCCCATTTAGACGCCATCTAGAAAGGAACAATTCCACCCTCCAGGCCAACATAGTTTTTTAGTATCTCAACCTACAAGGGTGTAACTACACTCCGAATAGGGCGCACAAGTATTGTTCTAAGTTCGGTGAACACAAGCTTCATCCGAGCGCAAGTGTGTAGATACGGAATGTAGAAGGGACATTGCATTGACGAGTTGCCGACTTGACAAAATGACAAAAATCTGCAAATTGACGAGATGACGACAAGGCAAAGTGACAAAATTCAGAAAATTGACATTTTGACGAGATGTTGGATCTCGTCAAAGAAACATTCTACGCTTCCTTATGTAGAAGGGTGAGGACGAGAATGGATAAATGTGATACTCCAAGAGTGTGAAAACAAGATTGTTGAGAGAGTTCTGTAATAAATAGTTTAAAACCCACGTGTCGTCAAGTTGTGTAATTTTTCAGAGCTGGTGAGCTATCTTATTCTGAAATCATTATGCTTACTGGGAAACACTGCGTTGGTCAGACGTTTTTTTTTAATATATTCTTTTTTTACATAAGATCAGGACCTTAAGTCGCAGTACATTGTAACACTCGTTAACTAGGAACGCTGTAAACAGATTAAAACTGCACAAGTACAAAATTTTCAATTAGCATGACGTATTATTTTCGAGGCCTTATTGATAATTTAAAATACTCAAAGGCGGTCATTATCTTCACTAAATTTATACTAATGGGACGATCATTTCTGACGATATAATTTTAGCTCAAGATTTTCTAAGCGCTACGCACCAACCTATGGGGGCTATTCGCTCAGATTAGCGCTTCTTGGTCTGGTAACAAACACCATGAGGTGAATTAACCAGAAAGCCAAAAGACTAAGTGATTTCTTGCCATATGATATATTGTTACAAACATAAATCACCCACAATAAATCAATAACAATTTTGATCTTTTAATTTTTAGAGGCAAAATCTTCTCCTTGTGACCATGCCCGGCCTCTTTGATAAATGGGCCTACAATATTTGCACTGCTCACCTTGCACATGGCGGGCCTACCATATTTGCACTGCTCACCTTGCATATAATGGGCCTACCATATTTGCACTGCTCACCTTGCATATAATGGACCGACCATATTTGCACTGGTCACCTTGCATATAATGGGCCTACCATATTTGCACTGGTCACCTTACATATAATGCTACTAGATTTTACAAAATGTTTTTGTTTGTGTAATTATCGTTACTGCCAAATTTCAGGAATTCCCATCTAACAGTGCTTCATTGCAATATTTCCTGGGAACACCCCCACCACCCTTCGGGCTTCTTACCTTTAATTAATTTAATCCTCATTCTCATCATAAGTGAGCCAGTACGTGACACAAGGACCTTTTTCAACGGATCGTCTCCCAACAGGTAGCACAAACCTTAAGTGAATAAAGTTTTGCCTTCATTCTAGTATGGGAACGAAAAATATAAGCAAAAATACATCTGATACATGGTACGTGAAAAATTTTGAGAAAGAATGGGGAAGAATATTTAACCATGAGGATATCAAAAACAAAAGGTTGAGAATTAGCACTGGCGTTGTACTGTCGATGCATGAGGTAGCACATACTTGCTACAAATCAAGCTCCCCTAAATACCCCCCTCCCCCCCTCGTGGCCTCAAATCCCTACGTCTGCTGATGAATTTATTTTGTT
Source organism: Holothuria glaberrima (assembly GCA_009936505.3). Classification (NCBI taxonomy): domain Eukaryota; kingdom Metazoa; phylum Echinodermata; class Holothuroidea; order Aspidochirotida; family Holothuriidae; genus Holothuria; species Holothuria glaberrima. The sequence continues at coordinate 12,124 of WURT03009416.1, forward strand.
AGTTACATATTTAATTTGAATCATTGTATTTAGTTAACATGACTACAGGTAATGGTCTCGAAATGTAACATTCCCGGTATGAACTTTTTGAGCATATATTCACCATAATTATGCTTCGGCTACCATCAAAATGCCCAAGCTCTCTTTTATATCTACCTATTGACGTACCGAATAAAATAGGCTACACCTGCAGGTACCGTCAGCCGCTAGTTGTTATTAACACGAGTTGCGTTCTTGCCATGTACATGTGTTATCTTATTTTTCCTGATCTGTTTCTCCCCTACACAATGATTTCTCGGACTAAAATGTGTCTGAGTTGCCCCTTTTTAGGGGAAACAAATTTTAATCATGAAATATAAAAAGTCTAAATACAAATTTTAATCATGAAAAACAAAAAAATGTAAATTGGACGGCCTGGGAAATGCAATTTTCTCAGGTTTTCTGGCAGTGGCATGTTTGCCAACTTATTATTTTTTTTGTAGGCTACACGTCACCTGATGGTGGCGATAATGTTAGAAGGGGTGTCGCCATGATTTCCCCTATAGGGGGACTAATCTTCCCGACGGGGAGGGACAGCAAGCTGATGCCCCGACAATGGCGACTGGTTGACGAAAAGATGTCGATAGCAAAAATTGTTTGGCTTCTATTAACGAATAAATGGGGTTTCATTGAAGAAAATTTGAAAAATTTGGACTTGAGGGAAACTTGAAAACGTTTGATTTTTATTGAAAAGGTTTGGAAATCTTTGCGTTTTTCTTAAAGAACCTGCCCTTCCTAAAGGCAAAATTAAGCAGACGGATATGGCGATTGTCTGTCGTCTGGACTGGACGCATCGTATACCCATTTAGGTTCCCCGACCAAACTGGGAAATTTCCCCGACGAAGGATGCATAATCCCCCTCCTGCTTCCCCTTTCGTCACCTCTGCATTCAAACTTTGCACAGATTTTCTGGGTTTATCTGAGGTGGAATTACGACATCACGTTCTGTGTGCCCCCCCCCCCATCATCAAATCCTGGTGGTCCCATTCATGCACTCATGCAGAATACGGTTTTACATTTGATGTACCGCGTTTGGTGTTAATTTAGGGAAATGGATTGCATGGCGGACATAATTTTTCATGCACAAAGAAGGCTTAATACTGACTAGAATAAACGAGTTGATTATACTTGCAACGGATTGCTCACCGTATCGTACGACAAAGTAAGATAATAAACTAAGGGATGAAATTATGGAAGGCATCACCCCTTCCCTCTCCCCCAATATTTGGGATGAAATTATGGAAGGCACCAACTCTTCCCTCTCCCCCAATATTTTGGTTGGTTGCCCCTTTCGTCCCCAACATTCGGTCTACGAGCTTAGTATTTAATGGTACTTATTTGAGTACGTATGGCATATATCCCTCACTCCACAGTGCCGTCGGAAGGTATTTTCGACTGGGGTGGGGGGGGGGCTGACATGTGCATGTTGAAAAGATGGAGTGTAGTTAGTTAGTTAGTTAGATGAGGTTTAACAGCCCAGTTTACAACCAATTGGTTCAAGTCGAGCCGGCCACGGCCTTTTTTCCAGTTGTGGCTCACTGGCTTGTTTTCCCTTACTCCATTGCTGATGGAGTGTAGGTACGCTACGCGCCACCATGGGTTGGCGCGTAGCGCATGGATGAAATTTTTGAAATAGTGCCTCCCAGATTGCAGGAAATGGCCCCAAAAGTTAAAATGTTGGTATATTTTTTGTTTGACGTTTATATAATTTTTTGCCCAAATTTTGATTCAAATTTCATCCCAGTTTTGTAGAAAACTGACTTAAATTTCTAAATTGACTTCCCAAGTTGGGTTGATAACTTGAACCCGTTCCCCGCCTTATAAAATAATCCCTTTGAGTAAGGAGGCAATGCGATTTAATTACAGCTTAGACTGTCTACTAAATATAGGAGAGAAATATCACCTACATTTTTAGGGGACCTTTTGATAAAATTGATAATGAAATCCCCCACTGATTGTTATTTCGAACAATAGGTTTCCTCAGCGTAATCGAATGTATTTTAGATGGCAGAGGAATTAGTTATAGACTGTGGAACTATATGGATAATCAGCGGCGTAGCGATGAGCTTGAGGGCCCCGGCTCCCGGACCCAAAGGACCCCTTATCAGGAGGTCCAGTGGCGCCACCAGAGGTTGGCGATTTGGGGGCACTATAGAAGATAGTGCTTTAAGTCCACCCTAGATACATCTGGCCAGAAGGTCGGTAAAATTGTTTTTTTTTTGAGAAATGTTGGTAAATTTAAGATGGCTTAGATGCAAAATGGTGCTACATTTGACAAATTCCCAAACTGACCATATATTAGGAAATTTTCACGATTAAGTGAATTCTTATACTTTTGGTTGACTGTAATTGGGAAAGCTGTGGTGACTAAGTGGAGGGATAACAATACCTTTCCTTGAAAAATTCTTGTTTAGTTAGGTAAGGTGGCTTAGATGCAAAATGCAGGTATCTTAGCAAATCTTGCAATTAATCACATGCATAGAAATAATCATTATTTAGTGCTTTTTTTGGCTGTGGTATGGCACTCGTTATAAAAATGTGTAATGACAAATGCATACTACGAATGTTACCGTATATGATACTCATGACATTATATTGCTCTAAGATTCTCTAACTGATGGGGTCCCTGAAGAGGTCGGAGTAGTACATTTTTCGGAAAAGTGTTTTGGTTACAATAATGTATTATATTGCTCCAATAATGGTTATAAGGTATGGAGTGTGTACCTTGATAAATGAGCGAGAAGCTCGCCGAAATTTGCATTGAAAATCGTCCCCATAACAAACTTTGCCTGGAGACTTTGCACTGACACACTTTTAATTCCTAACAAAATGCATCAGCTAATTGAAGGCGAGTCTTCCCCTGAATCCACTACTTTGCATTCTTGCAATACCCTGCTCCTCCATAATGACTCCAAGGCACAAGAACAATCGGCGTAATTGTAGAACCCTCACCTTTGAATAATGCGAATATGTATGAGACGGCATTGATAATAAACACGGTCATGCAGTGGGGCTGCCCGCGCGCGGAGCGCGCGAAAATTTTATTATTTTGTTTACTGATATGTCCAATGAACTCAATGCCCATTTCCATTCCTGAAGCAAGGAATATTGGAGGTGCAATCACAATTTCTTAGACCTCGAATTAACTTAGCCTAGCTTTTTCTGTGCATCAGTGTAGCGGGAGCCCACTTTTGGTCGGGGACCCCGGCTCAGCACGGTCCGAGCCCATAGGAGTTACGCCACTGTGAATAATCAGTAACTTAAGATAGAGCACCGCAAAATTCCACGACTTCATTATGCATCGACCGTTTAGATTTCCAAAAAATAACGCAGAAAATCAAATTTAGAACGTCGTATGACATTGTGTCGCTATTTTCAAATACTTTCATAAACGATTTTTCCTTATTGACTGAATAACCGAAATGATACGTTATTTGTTTTAATATAATACGGATAGACTGAATGATAGGTTACACTTTTAGAATTCATTATTTTTAATTCTCTGTCTTTAACTTTTTTACGTTTTAATTGCATTAACAAAACACTATGCATGGCAAAATTATTGGGGATGCAGCCCCCAGCCCCCGGTTCCGACGGCCCTGCTCCATTGAACTGTTGAGGTACACAATACCTTAAGTTAAATATTTAAACAAAATCGTACTAGTAATATTTGCCAGTGTTCGTGTGAATATTACTATTCTTTCAAATGACTTATGGTCTTGAAAAACTATTATTCCGACGCGCTTCTAAACAACCTTGTCTACCTACATATTTGCTGTTAACCAAGATAGTTGTAGACTAACGTATATAAATTCTGTACACGAGGGGCGATATATCGATCCTATTTTGTTGGGGGATAGGTAACAATTACCCCTATACGGTATATAATCTGGCTGCATGGGTACGTAATACTGTTTGTCTATCCACCAACAGTTGTTCAACCGTCAGGCGCGTATATCCAGGGACATGCGTTTCCCCCTTCCCCTTCCGTTGGAAAAAGGGAAGAGAAAGTTGCTACACTCTTTGTTAAAATGTAAAAATTACTTTAAGAACTGTCAGAATTCAGGAGTTGAATGGTCTAGCCCCCTCTCTATTTAAATATCTTCCAGCGGCATTGACTTTTAGTGCAGCTTTGGGAATATCTGAAGAAAATATTGATAACGTGGGCGGCTGGGTTCGTAATAGTTGGGGTAACCCTGACGTTTGGGGACGTGTTTACATTTGATCTTATCACTTACCCTTAAAGGCCGGTATACACGAGCAACATTTACAAAACATTCCCAAAACATTTCCAAAACATCCACTGGCAACAAATCCAAAACATGCT
>WURT03009447.1:0-16488 GCA_009936505.3 Holothuria glaberrima
TGCAACAAACCGAAAACAAGCATGTTTTGGATTTGTTGCCAGTGGATGTTTTGGAAATGTTTTGTAAATGTTGCTCGAGTATACAGGCCTTAAAATGACCAAAGACAATTGCTTCACAAACACATTGAATGTTTGCCATTCTTCAACTTATTATGGAGTAAATTTGACTTACACTTTTCCCCGCTATATACTGTTACCATTAACTGCAATGGATTTGGGCATCTGCTACTCAAACGAAGTTAACAAATATCACCACGCTACTTTCATTCCCCGTTGCAGATATCGAAAACGCAATAGTTTCAGGGCGCGGACGTCAGCGAGACGACGTGGGCTGTGGGTAAAATGCCGCGTCGCCCTTGCCCGCGTCGTGCAATCTAAAGCTCCGTAAAGTCAATTCCGGATGTACCGCTTTCGTTTGGACACAACATTGTACGTGGGGGGGGGGGGCAAGGGTTTCGTAAATGGTGCACGACATCATACTTTAGATGGTACAACGATGGGAGGTGTTCAACAGTTTTGTCCAAGATTGTAAATTAGATAAATGAAGATACTGTACCCACGGCGTACGTAAACTTCACAACGTACGTAGATCTACGTGCTTATCTAGCCGGCGGTACGCATATTAGCTATCTTCATTTGTATTGGTGTTAGTCAATGGTATACAGTACATGCTAGTGCGAGCTAGCCCCGGGGATGTAAGGTACCTGGCTCTTACGTCATACGTTATCAAGTCATTCCACCTTGACTCACTGAGAAAGCCACTGGGATCGCCAGAATCATTTCTTTCCCAGGACGAATGGAGGCGATTTTCGAAAATTTCAAGTGCAATCATGAAAAATGAAAACTGATGCTTAAGTTACGATTAAGGTTAGGGTTAAGGTAAAAAACTCAAACTGCTCCAATTGTCCTTGGAAAAAATCACTCGTTCCGGTATGAAATACCGCAAACAAATTCCGCGAAACAACATTTTACGGCAAATATAACAATACAGTAATAATAGGCCGACTGTGTGAATAAATGTGTCATGTAAACTTCATGCTTGAGGCGCAACAGGCTTTGTTCTACTTTCCCCAACATTGAATATTTTACCCTTCCTTACTTCTTCATGCGAGACTTGGCAATATCAAACACTGTTGCTTATATGTAATCATAAGTTTCAATATGATGCTATCCAGTGGAACGTTTGCCGTTGGCAGCGCATACAGTGCGGCTTAATGGTAAGCACCGAAAACATTCATCCGGCGACTTCGGCGGTAGGGGATCCTGGCCCGCTAACACGCACATGATTGGAGGAACTTTTAATGCTTGCGCGCGTTTAATGTTCTGTATATAAGAGTATTTATTGACCAGTGGAGCTGCCACAGGGGGCAGGGGGACCGCCTCTCTATAATTTCAAGAAAGGGGGAAAAAGAAGGAAAAGAAAAGGGAAAAAGTAGAAAAGGAGAAAACGAAAGAGAAGAAAGAAGAAAAGTAAAGAGAAAGAAGGAGGAGAGGGGTGGTCTAGGCCTATATCTGGTCCATACAATTAATCCAGAGCTTCCAGGAGGCCCTATCCCGGTGTTTACAGCTTTTTCATACCCTTTTATAATGCAAAGATGAAGCAAAGAAAATTTTCGTAATAGTTTAAGAATGTTTCCGTGGACTCCACGCACGTATTTTTGCGTAAAACCTTTCCCCGAACAGAACGCCGAATAGAAGGTTGTAAAGTATCCAAAAAAGGAGGGGGGGGGGGCTTCAGGAGGTTTTTTTGACAACATAGCCTACCCTTCTCTTAGACTACAATGACTTCTCTTCACCCAACCAAAAATTAGAATCCACTAAATTATGAACATTTTACAGGAAGAAATGTTCCAAAAATATCTCAAAGACAGCACCATTTTGCATCTAGGCAACCTTAAATTACCAAAAATTTCTCAAAGGGGAGAGGGAACACCTCTTAGACCCCTCCCCAGCACCGTCCTCTTTCACCTGACCAACAGTAAGAATTCACTAAATTATGAAATTTTCCAGCCATCACTTCCAAAAGTAAACCAAAAACAGGACGCTTTTGCATCCAAGCGACCTTAAATTACCAAAAATTTCACAAAGGCGGAGGGGGACAGCCCCTCCCCTTGGACCCCCAGTGGACAGCGATCTCACGCCATGCTTTGCCCCCCATCAAAATTCCCTGGCGCCGCCCCTGTTTATTGACTAGACATCAAGGTCAAAACGGCGGAATGTCCATCCATCAGTCCATGGAGAGAAGTTAGGTGCAAATTTGCAGTGTCTCGACCAACCAGTCGTTCCTTACTTGCGTGTACTTTCTCTTACACTTTGCAATTTATAGTGCTTGCCTGTATATATGTGGTGCACAGAATTAACCTCAATGTACGCTGTATCTCGTCCCATAATCATACAGAAAGAAAGGGCCCTATTTAAATACAGGAAAGAACTTTAGTGCGCGCAAAAACGTTTTACCAGGTTATGTGCAGAGCGTCGACTCTCTGTACATAGCCAATTAACGTTTGCCCGAGGATTTTTAGTTCAAGGAGACACGCGAAGGTAAGTGCCTATTATCTCTTCCAGTGTATATTTTATGTTAGACGACTAAAGCCTTTGTTCATTATCGTCGCTCAGGATTTCGTAGTGAATCCTGTTGCAAAGGTAACGCTTTGTTACGTTTTATAACATTAGCCTTCCATTTACGCTTTATGCCTTAGTAATGTGTCAAACATAGATAGAAGTTGATTTTAAGGATTACGCGGTCTATGTGTAGGCGAGGCGGCTCAGTAGGCAACTTAGTATCTCTTACCTTCGCTTTGAGGCTCTCAAAGTTGAAAATAAACCTCAGATAGCCTAACTTTAATTTGTAGCCCAACTCTTACATCTATGAACTAAAGGTAAAACAGTGTTCCTACATCAACAAAAGTACTACTGTCCCTTTACTCTTCGGGAATTGCGCGGGAAAATATACCTCCTCTTAAGTTACGAAAAGCACAAAATTGTTGTCACTATGTTTCGCCCACTAGGTGCGTACAGCGAAACGACTAAACGTCGAAGACTAAACCATTTTGGACCTAACTCCTGCTTTCTAGTTGGCCAAAATTTTGTACAGGGCCTCATTTTAGACATTGTCCTCTAGTCAATAAATACTCTTAGTTCTGTATTTAGACGGGGTGTCATATTTTTGCCCCCAAACTGCATTAATTCTTCACAACGTCTCACCACCTCTTTATATCCCCTATGCTCACTTCACTCACTGTGAACTCCAATGGAAGTCATGTCAGACCATCTAATCAAATGTAAAGTAATTGCAAATATAATAATGAGATGAAACACCATAGATTGTGTACATCATCATGTAAAGTTAAAACTCCCGTATGGCAAAGGATCTAACTTCTAACAGTCTGTAATTACACAAAATGGGTGGTACTGGTCTTTCAAGACCATCCTAAGACGTGAAGTTACGCCATCAATTTTTCAAGACAAGCATGTTGGAAAGAATCCCATTATCTACTAAGTATCGAGAATAATAACCGTTTGTTTATAGTTTGAATAATGGTAACCGAGTCCACTCTATCCAATTCCTGGCAAAATCCGATTCTGGTGGCTACCCTGTTCCGGGTCAGTTCCAAGTCCAGTACTCTCCAAGTCCGGTAATTTCAAACCAAATCCGATTCCAGGTTCCCCACTTTCGGGTTTATTCCAATTCCGGTCATTTGATAATTTAGTGTTTTCCTTCAAACCCTTTTTGCTATTACATTTAATTATAACTGCCATTTTCAGAAGTCAATTGCATACTCTTGCTCACCCGGTAATTTATTTAAAATTTATTATAGCGAGTAAGAATCATAAACAAATTAGAGGGTGTACCATGAGTTCGTTCTCCGTCACGAGTAAAGCGCCATGTACCGCAGAGTTACCACTTGAACTGAAGCTATTAATAGCTTGTAAAGTATCGCAGGCTTACATTTCCCCTTTCTTTCCTATGTAAGTGTACACTGCAAAAAGGTTGGATAAAATTTCACCAACGCTGGGCACTTATTTACTAAGTTTACGGTTATCCAACAATTAACGATTAATGGGTTTATCGAGAGCCTGGTAACCACCAAACTGGGTACCCAGCATCTGGTAAACCCTTTAATAATCTATAATAGGGAAAATTTTACCCAAGCTTAGTATTTTTGCACACGTTCCCATTGTTAGTGAAATTTTTACCCTGGTTTGTTCAGAAAGGCGGAAAAGATTACTTGTATGGTGAATTCACGAGTTCTCACAAAGATAGGGCACAAGTAAACGGTAACAGTGAGAAGAATGGATGACAGAAGGCATAGAGGATTGCTCAGTTACGTGGAAAATCACCTGCCAAATGGGTATGAAAATGGTGTAAATATTACCACCTGCATTTGACGTCACAGAACAGACACTGAGCTCTCAGTAGAGGTAAGCGCCTAGCATTACAACTTTCACTAACAAATGAAGACAGCTAACTGTTGTACCGGACGTATACTCGCTGAAGTCTACTTTTTCGTGCGAAGACTGCGTCGTGCACCTGCGTACAGTATGTGTGTCAAAGTTATGTAGCATTCTTTAACTGGCTTTATTTGTTGCCCTTTAACATGTCGTCACGTGACGTTGATACATAAGGTTTATTCGATGAAAGAAACTGCACTTTGGGTGTTGCTAAGATATTCTATTCTTGCAAGAAGAAAGCAACGATATAAAATAAGTGACATTCTCTGCTACTCTTCTAACTTTTAAAATAACATAAAACCTTAAATGTAAGCGTTACTTCCATTTTAAACACTTGTAAATTATCACTATTATTGAGGGGGGGGGGTGTGGGCAAACTGTAGGTAGCACTCACGGTATAGAGGAGTGTACTGCATCTATAACACATATTAGCAGGCATTGACTGATTGAATGTGATTTTACTACACATTTGTCCTGCGAATATGTAATAAGTAAAAAAAAATCTTGCGTCATTGTTAACTAATTATCGATGATCTGATGGTCATCAAGAAACTTTCAACACAACAAATTGATTCGCCAACGCTCTGGGTTGTATATATCTCTTTTTTAATCTTATTTTATGTAATGATATTATGAAATACTCATTGGTAAGTAAATGCTTACTTAAAATAACTATTTTTGTTATCACTTAACATAAATATATGTTATTTCATATAAATAACAGAAAATTTTGTAATTATAAAATAACGTGTATTGTTAAAGATGACCATTGAAACATGTCACGATTATATACTGTAAAGTTTTGTAAATAATGATGAACAACTATCTTCAATTCTTGATTTTTAGAAACTTTTTGAGTAATTACAAGACATTGTCCATAGTCTGTATAAAAATTCCAGAATACTGAATGATTCCATGAAATGGAAGAAAAAGATTCAATAAAAGAGATGAAAAATAAGATTTTCTGATGACAGCCAGGTTTATATTTTTAAAACTGTAAAAGGTGAGGAGACAAGGGATGTGTAAGGTATTTTTCAGTCCAGAAGTATAATGAAGAGAAGAACTTACAGCAATCAGCTTCATCAGATCCATCGAAACAGTCAAAATGGAAATCACAGTATGCGTCGCCGCGAACACATCTGCCGTCGTCGCACGAGAAATAACCAGTGTCACAGCCACCGCCGGGCCGAGTGAAGGCTGCCATTAAAGTAAGGGCGTAATAAAAAACTTTTTTCATTTCAAATTTGTTACAATAAGACCAAGTGCGCAAGTCATCGAGAGCCAACATATAAACATCATTACAAAGGTCTATTGCAGTAAAGACTAACTAGTTGTTGTTATCTTCCAAATCTTAGAAGATGCCGGTAACCTTATCCTTTTGCAACCTCCCTTAAAAAGCTACAATTTTTACGGCTGTTTCATTTTGTTTCATTTTCATTTCATTTATTACAATCAGATTAAATGACTATTACTTATTAAAAGGAGTACGAACCTCATCAAACTGGATTCAACAAGTCATAAAACAATGCCGTTCGCAGCAGCAAGGCAATTGAAAACGTACTGACGTCACATGCAACACCTTTATAAATGCTATCCTATTTGAACGGATCTGCTAGCACAGTGCCCCTTCTTTAGAGACTTACGTGGGATAAGTGTTGTAGCAGTGGGTAGGTTCCTTCCAGCAGCTCGACATCCGGGAGTAAAGCTTATATCATCCAGAGATATATCACCTATAACACTTATACCCCTGTTAGCTTCAAAAACAACCTTTGACACAAGATTATAAACAGAAAAAATTGTAACAGTCATTGAAACGTCACTGATTTAGGCTAATTTTAAAAATTCTGTTTTACTGTCAAGAATCATAAGACCTTCTGCTCTACATTTTCTGAGTGTGCAGATTTGGCAAGGACATGATGGGCAACAAGGAGCAATAATATATTACAATATAAGTATTTATTTCGATGAAAAATGAGTGAGCACATCTGACATTCATCATTCGTGTTAAATAAAAGAATAGTTTACTTAAAACGCTTTCTAGAATTTAATGTGTACCAATTAGTGTTTAAATGTCAACAAAATAAAACCAAAACATCAGTAATCATGAAGTAACATATTATTAATATTTTTCCATTATTGTTGGTTTAAAATATCTAAGTTTTTATAATTAAATGAAACATTTAATTTAAAGTTACAGAGACGGTTTAAGTATCTAATGTTAGGTTCAAGTATTACTTAATCCTATTGAATTCTTATAATTTATTGATTGATTAATTGATCGATTAACTACTTTTATGATGTATGCTGACAAGTGCTAGATAGATGACCTCAAGTATTAACGGGGGCAGCATATAACATCTATATTGCTCAAGATGTCAGCCTCAGGCACATCTTGGAGAAATTAAAATCTAAACATACGTTGTGTTAAGTAACCCTACATCCTTTATTTGACCAGGGAGCTGTAAGAGCTCCCGGATTTGACACTGCACATACATTCCATATCTCCCAAACTGTACATATATTACCTGAAAGTCGTTCTCTCGGGATATGTTAATTGCTTGAAAGTACCACGGGTCTCGTAGATCCTGGGTTTCTTGCCAAAGTTTATGTAAAGGTCCATTAATCTGTTCCCTGGTATACACTGTTAAGGCGCCGATGAAATTACCACTCATATGATACCAAAATCGTAACTGCATAAAAGTAGATGAATAAGAAAGTAATGATAAACCTATACCGGCATAGATTCCTTGTAATTTTTTATCCTATGAGAATGTTTTACAGTAAAACGGACTTTGATCATAGGGTGTTGTAGCCCTGCTGGATGTCCGTAGAACTTTTAACTGGTGTTATGATGGTGTGAAAACGTTTATCCAACGTTGTTAACATCATCTTAACGTGCAGAAGTCTTAATCATAGCATTGCTATTTTATTTTATTTATTTTTAACAAAATTTAACATTGCGTCTTGTTCGTGACGGTGGTTCAACGTTGAAAATAAAAAGTTTACGTTGAAGAAACGTGAGAGATCATCCAAAATGAACTTGTTAAAACTGCATCATACGGTCGATGTTGATTCATAGTTTTAAGTAAAAACATTGTGTAGTATATTAAGACGGAAAGAGACGGTATATATATATATATGTAAATATGTATATATATATATATATTTATATCTATATATATATATATATATATTTGGATCACACCTTTGGTAGACCGCATGTTTGGTCTAGTGGTAGAGCATCCGCCTCTCACGCGGGAGTCCCGGGTTCGATTCCCAGGTCGAGTCACACCAAAGACTTTACAAATGGAACCTTCTGTCGTTGTGCGTGATGCTCCGCATAAGCAGTGGAGTAAGGGAAAACAAGCCAGTGAGCCACAACTGCAAAAAAGCCGTGGCCGGCTCGACTTGAACCAATTGGTTGGGAACTGGGCCGTTAAACCTCATCTAACTAACTAACTAACTAACACACCTTTGGTCGACATTTCGTTCGTTAAAAATGTACATCAAGGGGACATCTACAATAGGAGGACAGTTTACTGTGCACTTAATGTTTGAGCTCTCTGTATTACTAAATCAGAGGCAGGCAATTGAAAACTATGACTCTTTCCAAAAGTTAAGAGCGCCCTCTACAATTCGGTGTATGGGTTTTACAGGCGAGTGTTGCGCAAACTTCTCCTGAATTTTGGCATTTCTAAATAGAGACAGAGAAGTATTGCGAAATACATTTAATATACATTTAATATTTTGTTTATTTTATTATAACTTATGCGAACGTCATACATATTAAAGATACCATATATATTGCTGAGGGCGCTGTTGCAGTTTAGTGTGATTTTTTTTTATTTTCCAGTGTCTTGGTGTGCAGATATATTTAATTATGTGTTTGTCGACCTAAGGTCGCATTTTAGACGGTGTCGACCTAAGGTGGAATCCAGCGTTATATATATAAAGACAATTATTAATGACGATCACTCAGAGACTCAGTTACTCTAAAACGTACAAGTTTCATAATGGGAATTCAGTGTTATATGCAAAGTTTTGTATTTTAAATTATATTGCGTCTTTTTTATTGGCTCACCTGACAATCTGTTGGATTTCCCGCGATGACATAGCTTGCCATCCTAGCAGAATCGCCAATCTTCACACCACTTATTTCAATATATATGTAATAACCTGACAGGTGAAAAATGTTATAAATGAGAGACTGATATTTGACATCAAAATTAAATTTAAATATACATTTCAATTTAACAAAACTCCACAAATTACACCACTCAAACTCTAAACTTGACACGGCTTTATCTATATTCTTATAATTCCCGGACTACTTGTCACCCAGAGGTTTGTCAGATGCCGGGAGAAAGCTGAAGAAGTTTGTGAACACGAGAACAATTGGAATTTCGATAACGACACACTTCTTTAGCTATAATTTATCAGCGGGTGTGGGTTGAAGGGAGTCAAAGCTCTTGACACTGTGCTGCAGGGCACGAACGACTCGCCAAGAATCCCAGTTTGCCCAATCCGTCTATCGGAGGAACCAAATCCACTACAGACCTGAGGTGTTGCATCACTAGCAAAGAATAGCGATCATTATATTAAGTAAATAATTGTAAACATCCTAAGCATTTAATATTTGTAAGAATTAAGAAAAAGGGCTTTTTATTTTGAATAGTAATTTTATTGAATTTTTATCTCGTCCTTCTGTTATTTTTCTCTGTTGTTGGTTTACCTGCTATATCGAGCCACAACAGCTGTGTCCAAAAAGAGCCTTTCACTTACTATAAAAAGACACTGTGGTTAAATTTTATCAGAATGGTAAAAATCTGTTATCTAACTAAGCTCTGCGGAAAAAATAGTGATGAAGTCCTCATACAAATATCCTGGTTAAATTTGCCCCACATTCACTCATGCCATTCCTCGTTTAATATAATCAAGATGTTGTTACAATGCAAATTGCTGAAATTATCTCCTTTCATGCCTTGAAAGTTCTATCCAAACTGTCGCCATTCTGAGGTTCCTTGCATCAGAAATTTACACTTCACATCCAAAATGGGTGAATTAAAAATTGTTTAGGAAAATATGTGCAGCTCAGGAGAAAATTCCCATTGAATCCCATTGAATGGGACCTCATGGGATCCCATATATTCCCATTGAATTCCAATTGAATTCCCATTGGATTCAATAGGATTTAATATGGAATTTGGGCAAAATCCCATTAAGTCAATGGGAAAATCCATCTTCCCATTGATTCAACATGGAATTTGGACAGTCCCATATGAGTCCGGTTAAATCCCATTTAATGATCTAATGGGACTCAATGGGAATTGTCTGGAATTTTCTCCTGAGAGTGCGGAAAATTGTACAAGTACACAGGCATTTCTGTAATGGTTTGACGTAATGCCGAATGATAAGATGCGTGTATCAGATTTAAAATCAGACATTCCTATCAGATGAACTAATAAAGATCCAACAGTTGGGATGAGCGACTGCGGGTGAATACATTTAAAGAAACTTTTCACAATTTGGGCTGTGAGCTCCAAGAAAGCTCCCTGATAAGAGTACGCCTTGATTGACTCCACTGAAACTGCCTTGTAATGTCCAAGACACTCAAACCACGTACCCCCTGCCAAATTATAACAACAGCCCTACCATGATAGCCTTCCCCTAAGCAATATAAACATACATATATATATATATTATACATCAAAAAGAGTAAAACAACAGTTACTTGTTTCTTTCTGCGTATCTTTGTTCACCTCTTCACTTCTGAGATGAAGTGAGTGAGGGCGCCCTGATCATGACATTGCCAGCACGTTTGAGATAACGAAAGTATGTCGTACCAAAAATACACACTTCACTAAAAATGAAGAATCTGTAAAGTAGCGACGAGGATAACTCTATGTTTCCAACTGGAGCTATGACGCAATTTTTGCGACCAAACAGCATGTATTTCTAGCTGAGTCTTAATCAACTGACCATTATGGATAAGGAGCAGGGATAAGACAACACCCCCTTGAAAAATTCCCTTTTAAAAATATTAGAAGTGCTTCTTCCTTTGTGCATTTTAGCATATCTTGTCCCATAAAATTTTTCGTCCGTCCGGAGAGTGTCTGGCTTCTCTTCAGTAGCTCGTCTGACTTTAGACCTTATTCCTTGACAAACAAATAAACGTTCCATTTCCATGTATAGATGGCAGTTCTCAACAGCCAACAAAGCTGCCAAAATAATATATTCCGTTAACGCTGCTTTAACAGGTTTCGTAAACTGGTAAATATTATGGGCGTATTCATACCTGCTTTAGTCTTATTTAAAACCAGAAAAGCCCAAAGGCTTAGTGATTCCTTGCCAAAAGGAAAGGCTTTATCGCACTGAGATTTCTCCTTCAAAATTACCCTTCTTGAGATACCAGGTTTTAACAATTTGAACTCTTTTAATCTCAAATAACCTTTGACAACCACTAAAAGCAATCGAATAAATATGGAAGCATCGGCATGCCAACGATGAAATTTGTCAAGATTCCCCTTAATGATGTATGGTGTGATTTTTACCACGCGAGCTTAGTAACTTCAAATGAAAGCTCACCTCTAAAAAACATAAGGGTTCTTGTATTAATATGTGACATCCAAGTAATATGTGATACCTTAGGTTACAACGTTTTTATAGTGTCACGGTCGGTGATCTCAGACGACCATTTAACTCTAGCGAAAACAATCGCGGTATTTATCAAAGTATTACACATGTTGAATTGTTCATGAATGAAAAGCATTCATGATGATCCCTAATATGAGGACTGGGGTTTAGGCGGTTTTTCTTTTTTGAACTCTGAGAACCTCAAGTGACCTCTGACCTCCAAAAAAACAATCGGATTTTTCCTCTCAATTTAAAAAAGTCTGTATCTCAAGTATGATAAGTAGCAGAAGACCAAAACTGAATTACTCATGAGTTTACTAGGGTAGGCTTGTGAAAAGATACATGTTGTTTTCTATAGCTTTATCCTTGGAATGGGACAAAAACTCAGCCCTCCCTTTTCGCTGGCCCCGAAACGCCACAATTTAAAGGTACGGCCCATAATCTGGTCTTGAGATATCGTGATTACGAGCAGTTCAGAAGGTTTTCGAATTTTCACGTCTGGTGACCTCGGATGACCTTGGATCTCCACCGAAATGATTAAAGATCTTTCTCTTAGTATGGGAAATCTTCCCCGGTTTAAAAACCAGTTGGACCCAGTTGACCAATTCAACTGGGTTCAACTGGTCTCAGTTGATTTTGCCCAAATTCCATATAAGATCAACTGGGTTTAATTGGTTTTCAACTGGGTTCTAACTGGAATCTAACTGGATCCAGTTGAACTCAGTTTAACTGGGTTCAACTGGAATTTAAACCGGGGTTTATACCAGGTCTACAAAGTATCCATCATTCCTATCTTGAAATACCGTGTTTTCACATGTTTTCGGTTCCTGACCTCTAGAAACCTCAGATGACCTCTGACCCACATCAAAAGCAATACAAACAAAGTGTCCATTCATGCTATCTTGAAAGAACGTGTTTTCAATCGTTTTACAATTTTTTCGTAGTTTGCAAAGACAGTATGGTTATGGTTCTTTCGTGTAGTACGACAAATCTCTTAACCAAGTATGAAGAGTATCCATCATTCTCATCTTGAAATATCGTGTTCACAAGGTTTTCGGTTTTGACCTCAGGTGACTCGTCAAATGGGATCTAGCATAAAACAATAGGATCCTTTCACTCAATATGAAAAATCTGTATGCCAAATAAATCTTATCTTTAGAGTTTTCAAGCATTTTCTCGGTTTTCGTATTTTCTCCTCCGGTAACTTCGCATAACCTCCGCACTCTACCAAACACGATAGGGTTGCTTAACTGACCATTACTTTGACCTGTGGTGACCTCATATGATGCAGGCGTCACACTCTCCTGAAATTGACACCAGATGGACAAAGCATAAAGGAAATGTTCATATTCGGCTCTGATCGTAAAAACATCGTGACATTAATGAGGGCACCTTGGGCCATTGTATGACGGACGGTGGAGTTTCTCGGGCTCCGGGAACATCTTTGGCATGCTAAAAATTGCCAAAGACTTCACAAAGGTTCGGGGCTATCTTTTCACAAAATTCGATGTTCCATAGTCGTGTTTCCATCTGGTGTCAATTTCGGAACAGTGTGACGCCTGCATGAACATTGAACTTCACCAAAAACAAAAGGGTTCTTTCTCTTAATACGATATGTCGATGTTCGTTGTATGGAAAGTATTCATCATTGATTTCTTGAGATATCGTGTCTACAAGTGAAAAGTCACAAATACAAACATGCACACGCACACACATACACTTACACTTGCTAGCATGATTACATAGATCCCTTTCGCCTTCGGCAAGGTATTAAAAGTCTCACCAACGACCCTGTAAGCTGTAAGAAAAATCTTTGAGCAAGTCCTATCTCTGAACTCTTTGAAAATCATTACAGAAGTTATCCAAGCCGATGTTTCTACTTCCGTAGGTGATTCAGTGTACCGATATCCCTTTGGCAGAAGAAAACTTTTATGTGGCTGATCGGCAGTTGGCCCTTAAAACACCTAAAACTACTATCCCTAGCTGTAATACTAGACGAAAACATAAAGAAATTACAGAAAGTTAAATGTCTAAACTTGAAAAACTAATTAAAATCACCACGAATATTTAGCGATCCATCAAGAGTAATAACACTGAGGAAGTGCAATTCTGTGTGGTAATGTCACTACCTTACTTTCTCTTCACTTTCCCCATGATCGAACTCCTTCAAGAAATTTGACTATTTTTTTTAATAACGGATCTATGCCTGCAAAGCACACACGAAATTAGGCCCGACTAATTACTTCTACAGCTATGTGTTGTGCAGTAATCTGGCAATATACATAGCCTACTTGTACATGTCTGGGATTTTTTTGGATAGATCTCATGCATATGACGTCACATAACTGAAAGGGCACCATGTGAAGGTAAACGTGTATCATTGCAACCTAATTAACAAATGCAGACAGCTGATTCGTTTACCAGTCGGATATGCGGGTAAGTGTACTACTCGAAATCTACGTCGTGCGTGCGGAGTGCTTCATTTTACCCTCCAAAATCACTTCGCTTGACGTCACGGAATAAGGTCTATTTGTTTTATACGCTATCCAGACACAGATGCCGTGCACTTCTCATCACATCAAAACTACCTGTTTCAATAACGCATTTCTGTAAGCGTGTGTTAAATTGGTAGTAATATGTCAACACAATAGGGAAAGAACATGATGTGAATAATGCATGGTGGTAAGATAAAGTAAACTTGTGACATCATAATAACTTCTCACGAGTTGGTTTATTTGACGGTTGTATCTCTTATGAAACATAAGATTGGCAATATCTACACAACCAAAAAGATATGAATGTATATTTTTGATATTCTTCCTGACATCCTTCTTATAGCGTGTTTTTCATGGGTTAGTATTGGTATACTGGTATCAATTTATTCGTTTGCCATTCGTTTGTCTACGTTTGAATCTCAATGGAAAATTGAAAGCGATTGGTACATTTTTCACAGTCATGTAAGTTTTATTAAAATTTATGTATTTAAGTTTCGTCTTACCATCTACTGTTCCTGTGGTGTGATCGTAACTAGGACCTGTATTATCACTTCCGGTCTCTCCTTTGTGTCTCCTCCAGTCAAAATCGTCATCGTTCAGCTGTGTCCAATCGCAAAAGTCCTCCTGGAAATCGCACATGCTGTATTCACCTTGAAACAATACAAACATTGTTCAATCAGTATTTGAATTATGAAATTGAAAAGGATAACTGTCATCCTGACACTGACTTAAATAAAGGTGCGTAGTCACAACGACGACACAGTGAAACCAAATGCTCGTTTAATGAAGCAAGCAACTTCAAACGTATACTTTAACCTTTTTTGTGCAGGAACCAGTCAAATACATGTTATTATATACTGCGCACCGCTTGAAATTCAAATTCTACAAAAGAGATATTGTCGGTACTCCTTAATTTTTACTTGTAGCTAGTGGATGCTTAAACCCATTTTGCTCTAAGATTATAAGGTAGATTCATGAGCGTATGAGGTGCTGGTGGGAAGTGGAGGTCCGCATCTTCCTCCCGAAAAACAATGTTGATTGTGACATGAATTGAGCAAAATTCATGTCATGTTTGTAAGTGAAGACAACTATCTTCCGTCCCTTTTGACATTTCTTCCCTTACGCTAATGACAGAGATTATGAGCTATCTTCACTTCACGATTACTCCATACCTTCATAATTGTACATATCATAAAATCCGAGATTGTACATTCTTAATTCAAATTTCTCACTTCCGTGCTAAAACAATACGCTAAGGAAAGTCCAATGTGTTGACAAAACCAACTACTGCAATATCGTAGACTAGTATACCCATATATATGTGCAGTACGCGAGAGGAGAAAGTTCTGAATCATTCATGTTATCGGGGTCTTATCCCATGACTACTCAGAATGTCTTCCTACGTAGTCGGTTTCTACGTCGTGCATTTCTTCATTACAGTAGGTAATGATTACATGCAGTATGAATTAATGTCTATAATGTCTTAACTACACCTGGGTCACATGATGACCATTATGAGAAAAAGAAACAAAACGCGACGCTGGAACAATAAACATCAATCCCTTTGATAGGATATGGCAATAGGCCTTACAAAAGGCAAAGAGTTTAAGGATATTATTCTAGCCTTAAAGGGAAAATGCAGACCCCTCTAATTAGATTAGTGCAGTAATCTACCATACTTCATGAATAGGTCTTGAGAACCATGTAACAAGATTTTTCTCAGTGAATGTGAAATTTATGATTAATAACTCCTTGGTTTACCTTGAATATTAAATATTTAAGTCTTCAAATATCATGAGAGATACTTAGAAGCAAACTAAGAAGAAATTTGCGAGAATTAGCTGTTGTTTCAAACTTAGTTTTGGGCGACTGCTTATGACCTTTAATAAGAGCCCTTGAAGCACCGTTTAAGGTGTCTCTGGGGTTTAAGTACCAACCCAGAGTGCTAGCCCAGGTTTTATGCTGAAACTGGGGTGTGGAAAACCTAAAAAAGGTATATCTACTCCCCTATGGGGCGTTTAAAAGACCTATATAGAAGTAATATAATGTTGGTTGTGCCATTTCCTTCGCCATTTTCATCCTGCCTTTCACTTGGAATACATACTTTTCTAAGTCCACAATGTACACATTGAGTCTGAAACTCAACTTACTTAAATAAGGTTAAGTAAAGTTCCTTTCTCACTGCTATTAACGTGGAAGCTGGTAAATATTAACTTAAATGACAAATCTCCTCATTCCAGATAGTTCCACTTCTCCCAACCAAGTTACTTCTAGCCCCTCCCAAATTTGCCTTAAGCTCCTCTTTGTTCAGACACAAACCTAGTTTGTTGCTTAAGGCCATATCGTGGTGAGCATGGAAGGCCTTATATGTCATCAGAACACTCTTTGTGCATACTGTGTAACGCGCTACCCTGCATCTTTTGAAGTTTCTGACCCTGACGTCAATCAAAAAGCAATCACCAATTGAGAATTTGGGGTTCTCTCTACCAAATATGTACTCGGGGTGATGAGTGTCTATCATTAAGGGTGCATCACTCTGCCACTGGTGGTTGCAATGAAATTACTGATTAATTATGTATATAAACTTTTCTCCCACTTCATTCACATCCCTTGGAAGCTCTTTTCAGTTCTATGGACACAGCTAGTGTGCATCTTGTGGTACTACGAAGTCCTCAGTGTCCGTATGTGCAGTCACATTGACAGTGAAATAAGATCAGATGTACAACAAAGCTGCCTTTTTTTGTCAATTCCCCGTGATCCCGAGTCCCTTCGCGTTTGTAATATGACAAACCATGCACACTGAGATGTTTCCTACACATAGACACCCTTACAAAAAGTGTGGCATGCCACATGTGAACACACATAATCACGTGTGGCAGAGCATATGAAAATACATAAGGAAAAAAGT
>WURT03009458.1:0-35733 GCA_009936505.3 Holothuria glaberrima
TTGGATATTTGAGGGACCTTAGATGCAATTTGGTGCATAATTTTGGACAAATTTTAAGGTAAATTACTGCAAATTTTTTATATTTTTACAGAAGAGACAAATAACGGGTTTTCGTCCTTGGAAAGTGGGGGCTGAAGCGTACCCAGACCCCCGCTTCCTACGCCCTTGACGATGCTCTATATTTGTTAACGATAAAATTATAAAAGCTAACGGTCTAAGGATGGAATAAGTGATAAGTAAAATTTTCAAGTTTCACATTGTGTAGATATAAAACAATGCATAAAACTGTTGAGCCTGTGTAGCTTACACTTGCAGATCAGGCGCCCATAATATTTACCTTCCCTTTTTAATAGGTGAAACTTTTAGTCGGACATTTCTCCCTTCTTTAAATTTGCTTTGTGGGCATACTATTAACGCGATTTGACCATTTCAATATTCTGATGTTTCCGTAAATTAAACTTGTTATTACACCAGTGTAAGGAGTTACCGACATCACAAAGGATGAGATATAGCCTTAATTCATACGTTTGATTCATCAAATAAGGATATCATACATGTTTAATTAGATACATAAATGGACGGTGTTTACTGAGGCTTGGCACCGTGTAATAATCTGTTCTCCAACGCAGGAGTCCGGATTCGGCTAACTCGATGCTGGTCTCGAGTGCCTTTTTCTAGACTAGGAATTCCGGAATAGAAGGTTCCGGAATCGAAATTGGTCTGTGATTTAACTGGACTCGGACTCGGAGTTCATTCCAGCTGAGTTCTCAAGTGTAAAGGTTACATTTAAGTGTTTAAAATTCCATTGTTATTTGCGCACAATGTACATGGCAGATGTAAAATATTGTCACGCACAATCAACACTATTGCTGAGGAGGCCAGAATATGGAAGTGAGTACTAAAGATGACCTTTTTAATGGTGAACCTGTACAATAGGATTACTAAAACATCCGTATGTTTGGTACACTATACATTGGCAAATAGATTGGTCTCGGAATCGGTGCCACTGGAATCAGATATGGCTGGAACTTGAGGGGTAAATGCCAGACTGTGAATATGCCCAAAATTCGGGAATCTGGAATCAGAGCTGGCTCCGACTCGGATAGGTTGGACTCGGGACCAGCCGCCCTAAAGTCTCAAAAGGCAATATTTAAAACATACAAAGTAAGCCTAGTATTTGATTGCCAATAGGCCAAAATCGTGCTCACGGTGCACTATCGCCACTGTGTCCTCTAAAAAACAAGGTGTAATAAGTAAATTCCCCATTTGTTAAATGTAAACCTTGTTGTAAACCTTAGTTTACTCTCTGACACATGGAAAAGTTTGCCGGAAGACCGTTCAGTATTCTTCAACAAATCTCACAAAGGCTCGGTCTCATGGATGATAAACATTGATCTGTTTAACAAATGACGTGACACACAAATCAAGTTTAAACTTAGTTGTAAGACTGATGATGGAGTATGAACAAACACACCTTTGGAATACCTCACCAATCGACATTCAAGTGGCCCTGCAAGCATGCAGCATGTATATCTAATATCAACTTCTTATTCTAATCGTGAATAAAATTTAATGTTGGTGGCGACGACGTCGATAACAGAGATAAATGAAAAATATATCTAAAATTATATTACTTCCAAAGTGCCATCAGTTTGAAAATTCTCCGTTACTAGATCAAGGAAAATGCAATTTGTGGTCATTTTTTACTGCTTGTAACGGGAAAGTAACGGGGCCAAATGTAACGGCGTTATTATTTACTAGTACGCAGAATTGTAACTAAAGCTACTTGCTTTGTTGTATTCCGGAAGTTCTTTCACGGTACTCCATCATTGCCCGTATTCATAGAAAAATTTGTGCTATTCAACCCTATATTTATCCATGAGTTGTTGACTTCTGGTTACAAGATGAAGGAATAAATCTAGTCAACTTACATTGCGAACGAGGACGATCAATAGTATACAGCAAATGGATAGGCTTACTTCTAGGTTCTGATCTTACATTAAGAGTGACACTGCGTGTTTAGGTTGTAACTTTGCAATCACGAGTGAATAGTTCTGCTTCAACATTGTTGGAATGACTTTTCAACATTTAGAATTGTCACCGTCATATTTCTAAGTATGTTCATACAAATCTTATTAATCTCACAAACGATCACATTGTTCAAGAAGGAAAACGTTAAGCAATAGAAATCTGTGGCAGTGCTCTTCATTTTTGACATGGCTTGAAAGTCAGTCAAAACTAAAGTTACGTAATTTTTTTCTAAAAAAATTGTCCTTGTTCATGTCTTGTGAGTAAAATCCGTCTGGCAAACTTGCCCAGCCAGGATGAAGAATTCAGATTATGATCTTTCAGTTTCATTTCAATAAGCCACCGTCGTTATCATAGTAATTTTGCCAAAGCCACTTTTGTTGATCGCTGTTGTTACAAAGCTGGAAGCTCAGTGTTTGATCCTGTGTGTTTATCTCTAGACATTTACCTGTCTCATTTTCTTTAATAGCTCCACCCTGTGTGGAATTATAATGAAAAGAGAATGTAGTTATTTTTTTAATTTTTATTGAGTCAATCATGCAAACATTGACGAAAGTAATGTCATTCATCAACTGACTACCTCTAAACGTGACCAATTCAAGATACCGTTTTTATACACAAGATTGCACATTATTACACATTATGACACGTAGGTACGTATACCCGACTTATGGTAATTATACGAGTTTAAAATAAATGAAGAAGACTCGTTCCCCATTCAGCTTATCCAACACTTATAAAACGGTCAGTAAATATTTGAAGTGACCAAGGTCCCAGGAGGACTTAATAGAAATCCCGTCTCTTGACTAGGAATGGTTCAAAACTGAGCAAATTTGTAGCGCGTACTTAAAGGGGACGGTGGATTTGGCTCCTTAAATAATTTTCAAATCGAAGTTATTCAATTATTCTTCCAAAAGGTACAACCAGTCATTTCTGAGAACGATCAAAATTACCTTAGAACAGTGATTCTCAGATGCAGCCCCGTCGGTGCGGCCCCTGAATTGATTTTACGTTTTGAGAATATCATATTCGACAACAAAAAACGTAACCAAGTACGAAATTAAATTATGTAACGTAAAGCTACTTTACTTGACCCCTTCCAATTTTGCTCTCCTGAAGGGGTGCTAGGTTGCCTACGTAGCAGGTTGTGCGGCATATTCTTCGTTCAGTCATAGCTAGCTAAACTTTTTTTCGTGTGCCGGTCGTGTTGTTGACGATCATGTCATCCACTCACACGGTGTCATATACTTATATGGTAGTGCATTGCCTAGTGGTTGTATTTGTAGTGACAGCGCTTGTAGCAAAGTTTATAGAAAATTACAAAAAAAATTACGAAGAAATTTAAGTGCGAGGTGAGTTAACTGTACAACTGAAAAACGTATCGTGTTGAACGTATGTTTACGGGCGTCAACAGGTGGGGTATGTTCCCCCCCCCCAACTTTTGAAATTGGAAGGGATATCATATCGTTTGTCTACCTCCATCCCATTTTTCCAGAACCCAAACAAATATGGCAGATATATATGTTAGACTTCATAGCTCACAAAATAGCTAATTCAATAAAATCAAACTCGAAAATGACGGCAACAGCCATTTACTGCATTCAAATGGTGGAAAAATGTCTCAGATTACACCTCAGATCTTCTGAAATAAATGTTTCTGAGGCCCTTAAGCGGGCTACGGATCCCTCGTTGCTACGGGTTCGTATAGGTTGTGTGCCCCCCTCCCCGCCTTCACATTTGAGAACGGTTGACGCTCCTTTGCCTGATTATTAGTTACAGAAATTAAAATTTCTGCAATGCATCTTTCGGCACTGACAATGTGTTTGCGACGTTTCATATGAGCTCGGTTTTTTCACCTCTCTGTGCAATGAAACAGAATCATTCAAACAACTTGAAGCTTTTTCGACTTTTGGGAATGTGGAAACAGTGTTCTACTTGACTACGTTTGAGAATAATTCAAGAAGAGCTCACATGGCCACCAGAGCAGGATAAGTGCAGCTGACTACTGTTGTAACTTTATCCGTTTCAGAGTGCGATTTTCGTCGGCAACACTACTTCTGTTTGGAATGCCAAATGCTTCCCCTATACCGTAAACCGATGCATTATAAACATAGAAATAAACATACTGATGACTCTCGCATGCTAGACGCAGAATTGTAGATAGGGGTGGGGCAAGGTGCGGGAGTTGCAGGGGGCATGACCCCTATCGTAGGGAATACTCCATTTTCGTTGGGAGCTTTAATGGGTATCATGGAGTATGTGATCCCCGGACAACGACCAGCCGCTGCAACGAATTTCTTGATTTTGCCTTGAGTTGGGCAGATTGCTCAATAAAAACCGCAATTTTTCATAGTTTCTTCAATATTAATCTTACACCCCACACTGAAGAAGTTTGAGAATCCCTGCCTTAGAAGATTTCCAAAGCAACTTAAAGGTCACAGTCTCCCCCCCCCTCTCCCAAAAAGATATTAGAAACTTCCGACGGCCTGGATTTTGGTGTAATTTGGACAAAATGTAGTCAATAAAAGTGCATAGAAAGTGCATGACTTACTAAGTCCAAGTTTGTTTCATCTCTTATTCTTTATCAGAAGCAGAAATAAATTCAAACCAACATTTGCAAAGTCGCTCCTTTGAGGTGTATCTATTACATTACTTGTATATTGAAAAATAACGTATTTAGAAAAAAAATATAGAACAAAGTGAATCCAGTAAAGAAACGAGTGGTAACATAAAACTATTTAGTTCAGTTACTTAATTTCTCAAAAGAACAGGTTTCAATATTTTTCCTTACTTTTTCATGAACAAACGTTGATTTGCTTTTTTCACACTTGACCCTTGTAAGTTTATCGTTTATAAGGCTGCAGCAATATCCTTCATTTTCTATAGTATTCCTCCATGTTAAATAGAACAACTGAAAGAGAAATTAAACCTGATCATAAAGATATATCTACTTTCTCTGCATGTTTCACCATGAGGTACGTGCCGGATTTCCTTTGGACCAATTTAAGGGATACTCATGGTGGAACATATTACTTCGAATTAAAAACCCTTGTAGTACACCTGGGGAGCTACCAGGCTACCCCTCACTTATCTACCTCTCATGTTTTTTTTTATTCCTTTTGAAGTATTTTCCTTAGTTAATTCCAAACTTGCCAAAAGCGTGCAAGTTATACACAGGCTAACTCCTATACTTTATAACCAGGGAGCTGTCTCTCCTCAGTATTGATATTGCATTATGTAACATTTGAGTATACCATATATAGTGCAGTTATACATATCAAAAATCGTGGGACCCTATATAGTTTGATACATCAGTTTACTAGTTTCCAATAAAAGATACATGATGTCTGGTTTTAGATGACACATGAAATTGTTCTGGTCTATGATTTCTAGCTTTCTTATTCTGTAGTAATAAAACTAAGCATACATATCGTTGCATATTTGCAACTTACCTGGCTTCTTCCTTTTCCATGGCACTTAAAAGTAGCTACTGTGTTAGTTTTCATGTTATCCATACACAAATCGGGCACTGATTTACTTCTCACCTGTAAGAAAACGTTGTATGGCAAACACTGTTATTGAAAAGAAAAATTCCTGTTTGTGGTTAAATTTCCTACTTATCTTAATTTGTATTGCCGTAGCTGTCAATAAATTCTATTGTCAATAAATTCAATGAAGTGTTTAATAAAAAAAAAAACAGTTTTGATACGTGGAAGAGAAACTAAAAACAAACATTACCTCTAAAATTTCCATTCACATCCCGATTGTAGTTCTCGAGATATCAGCAAATGAAGTTACCGTACTAACTGGTAACCTAAAGTGAACTTGAAGCAAGCAGGGGTTATATCATCTCCTTACAATGGTTAGTAATGCTTTGTTCTCGTTGTTTTTCAATGATGGTTTAAACTTGAAGTTCATGAGGGTATACACTTCCCATGGGGATTTTGAAGTTTCGCAAATTCCCATCCCTATCATGCATTCTCATAATACATGAGATTACGAAGAACAAATTTATTGTAAAGTTCAAAAAAAGACAACTCATTAATGTGAGGTTATGATGTCACACATGCTTGCTTCAAGTTCACTAATGATTGAAAATGTGACAACTTCATCTGGTAGCTTCTCGAGGACCACATATCGGATTTCAATGCAATTTTCACCAGAATTCTTAGAATGAGTACCCCTGTAGCGTATTGAAACTTGATTCAACCTAAACCCTTCTTTTAAAGATATTACCTGATTCTGTAACAAAATAATGTCAACGATGTCACTTGTCATGTCTATCTTTTTGTGACTTCGCTTCGGATGAACCAACTTATCTTTCTATATTTTGTTTTAATAGTCGTTGTCCTCTATGAGAATTAAATAAACACAACAAAATTGGTCAGGAAATCTTTGAAAAAAAATATCCTAAAATGCAACCTTTTGGCAACCTTCTCTCCAAAAAAATCACACTTGCAGAAATATAGCTAGCATGTGTTAAACACACTACCGTCATGTTCCAATTAAAAGCTGCGTATGTAACTCATTTTCTTCCAATTAACATAATTTTGAGATGGAGATGCCTAAAATACATACCTCACCCTTGGCTTGAAACTTAAGATCGGGTATTTTTAGTGATGGATGAACGTTGTCTAAGTACCACTGAAAGTCCTTACATTGCAGTTTTTCCCGTAAAGCTCTTCTGGAAGTCAGATTTCCTGGATCTTTTCCCACCATTTCTGGGATTTTGTCATAAAACAACTGTTTGTATGGCTCATCCACCCATACCTCCACTAACCTCATTGTGTTGTGATGAAAAGTTCTGGAATAATATTTAAACAAAAAATTGACTTGCTTTTGTCTCATTCTCTCTTCCAGATGTCAAACTGACACGGAAAGAAAAGAAGGGTACAGTGAAGAAATATTCTTTATCCAGATAGTTCACAAAATTAACCTTTAATATTTTGAGGAGGGGACGTGCTCCTTGTAAGGGAAGGTAGAAAAGTTGAGGAATATAGCACACGTCATAGAACAAAGCATTTGTCTTTGTATAAACTTCTGTTACGCCCTGGCGACTCTACGTAGTATACACATAGGTAAAAGTCTGGTCAAGTAAGCATTCCTAACGACCATGCAATTCTTTGGCTTGCTTTTGTAAAAGAGATAAAAAAAATCCCCAGAGATACGCTAATGGCCATAGGTAAGTCTTGAAGTGGGGCGCACTCAAACATTCGTGCTTTAATTGTCCTGTTTATCTATACTCGTACTTGTTACTGTGAAACTGTACCCCCAAACACGTGGAGCCTCTTCATACGCTTACGACCGCACTACGCATGTACACCATTAATTCAATGGAATTCCTGGCGGAAGATGTTGACCCATGAAATTAGCATCCTATTTTCTTGGAGGGGGGGGGGGGCGCAGCATAGACCATTTGGGTAAAATTTTGTTGTGAACTTGCGATATGGGTGTGGTAAAAAAGAAACTGAAGTACTGATTGAACTAAAATAAAGAAAATTGAAGGTCTTTCGGGTCCTTTTTTTGTATTTTTCATTTCGGCTATGCAAAATAGCAACATTCTGGAGGCAGCAAAAGGAAGGCCTACCACCCTATTATAAAAGCTCTCTTAGCTTAAAAAAATTGAAAGGTCATAACATATTTACATGATGATGTCAGAGGCGTATAAGTCAATGTAGGAATATGAGTGATGTGCCACCTATAATGGGCAATTAGAACAGGTAGAATATATAGAGATGGCACTATTTTAGTTGATGGCAACGTAAACTGCGTTGACAGCCTTAACCCTTCAGGTAGCGACTTTTCAGTTGTCGGTGACTTTGAGGGCAGTAGCGCCGTTCTGTATTATCAAGACTTTGTTGTGCAATATCCAACAAATCAGATGGAACTTCGTTTGGTGAGTTTTGATACGGTAGACGCACACTATACAACTCCATACGATCCAACTCAGCAGATTGTCGAGATCGAGTTTTGGATCGTCACGAATCACGAAGCTCGTTAATAATTTGTACATTAAGATCTTTCAAACAATGCAATATTCATAACTCTTGTTATATGTTTGGAAAGTGACACTTTTGTCATACGAGTCTATAGAGGTGTTTTGCCGATGTCACGAGATCGCCCGTCTCTTTGGTTTCGAAGGGCAAGCGTCCACTGTGTCACCGTAACTTTTATACAGTGTCACACATACGAGGCGGGGGGCAGGGGTAAGACTGCCCCAAAATTTTCTGAGGTCGAAAATTCGGCAAAAAAAAAAAAAAAAAAACCAAAAATTCGGGCACAAAATAGGTGAAATTTCGACAGAGATGAAGAAAAGGTGAAACGATTGTCCAGATTTCTACTGAGTTCCCGAATGTTTGATCGAATTCCCGAAAAAAGTGCAAAGCTTTTCACGCGCTTCGCGCGCTTGTGGTTAATTGCCAGTATCACCTCTATATCATCAGAATTTAGTAAAGACTCTGACATGCACAATCCTAATCACTTCCATATCCAGATTTAATAAGATGTGAGTAAAATTGCTAATGGTATATGTAGTCTAACAATTTTCTGTTCACTTACTTCGCGCAGTGTGGTTCTGATTTACCCCAAGACCTGAGTAAAAAATTCACTTAAACAAGTAAGGTGAAAAGATTTCCTAAAAAAGTAGAAATACTTAGAAATATATCCAACTCAAATTTAGCAATAAATGTACCACCGTTTTGCATCTATCCCACCTTACGTGAGCAAAAATTTTCCAAAGTGGAGGGGGAACCCCTCCCCTTAGACCCCTCCCCCAGGACGGAGATTCAGATACGGTGAAAATTCCCCCCGTCTTTGGAGATGGATCCACGTCCTTGACTTTGGGTAACTTTTTTGAGATTCGGGCAAAAATTTTCTGCCCCCACCCAATTGGAAGAGTCCCGTACGCCTATGATGTCACAGGAGCATCTGTGGTTATGCTGTGCGCTTTAAATATGCTTACTGCCCGTGTGTTTTGCCCTTCAGTGCCGGGCAATTCCAATCGCGTGACGACACACGAAATCCCTCTAATGGTGAAAGTAAATGGTTCAGTAATGATGGAAAAACAACCTTGCTGTACCATACTAATGCAATTGGCAATATTTTTCTTTCAAAAATAATACCTGGGGAATATAAGTACAAGTTTGTCACAGTATGTCATCATAACTTACCCCTGGTTGTCGTTACCAGGGAAAGAGTAAGGCTGTTGGCTTCTAAAAATATGAGCGACTCGAGAACAAGGTATGATTTCCAGTTGACCTCCACACATCCATACCTAATTAAAATCAATCATAGATACACGTTTGAATATAATGTTCATTATTTAGACAGAAATAGACTTAGAGCCTACTATAGACCATATGCATTGACGTTACGCGACGTCAGTTTGGAGGAAAACAATGAAGCACACGTGCACGAATGGTCTAGATTTCGCCCGCGGGTGTTGTAAACTTTCGTGCGCATGCGATTGGTTGACAAATCAGCTGTCTGCATTTGTTGGTGTAACTTGCAATGATACGCGCCTTTCGTCCAAAAGGGCGAGCACTGTCTGCTCTGTGACGTTATA
Source organism: Holothuria glaberrima (assembly GCA_009936505.3). Taxonomy (NCBI): domain Eukaryota; kingdom Metazoa; phylum Echinodermata; class Holothuroidea; order Aspidochirotida; family Holothuriidae; genus Holothuria; species Holothuria glaberrima. The sequence continues at coordinate 9,593 of WURT03009458.1, forward strand.
TGCATAAGTTCTATTGTCACACTCACAGGTGGTAATTAAAACTAAGTAAAGTAATGCGTCTGTGCTCATTTACCAGGAAGCTTCTACCTTAACTTTCCCCCTCTTATTTCAAAACAAAGAGATACTCTCAAATCTTAGGTTTTCAATAACTAGAAGAAAACCATTTTTATCATTTTCACGTCGTGCGCCTGTGCTGTAAATACGTTTGTTCTGCTCTCCAGTGGCGGGCAATCCCTATCCCATGACGTCACCAACCCCGTGACGTCACCATACGGTCCTATGAACCATTCCAACATGTTGGAATGCTTCATAAGACCCCCTACATACCTCACAATATCCATGGTACGTTACCATGGTAGACGATTTTACCGAAAATTTCAAACAGAAAACGTTATTCTAAACGATGAAAATAATATCCCTAGTTGGAATCTCAGCCACTTCCGGAACAAATTCACAAAACGGATTGGAACAACCCGACGATTCGTCACCAGAGGCCGGCGAGTAGGTTAGTCAGTAGTTTCACCACCATTGTGATAAACTTGTACTCAACAAGTGATTCTGCAGTATACTAATCAGCGCAACTTGGTCCAAAATTCCGCAAAAATTGATCTTGTCCTCCCCTTCTGAATATATTGACCTATGCGATACTGTAAACATCTGTATAACATCTACTTTAGCCAGGGCGGGATCCGCCTTGTGGGGGGCCGGGCCAGAATATTTCACGATTAGGTCTACAATCTAAGCAGAGCGCCACCATAGGTTGGCGAGTAGCGTGCCAGAAAATTTGGACAGAAAATGTTTCCCAGATCGCTGGAAATGGCACTTCCCGGGCTTTGCAGGTTGCATCTGAACATTTTCAATTTTCAATTTGTTACTTGTTAACCATCGATGGACGGACGGTATGGTATTTTAAGCCTCTATTATTTGGACACCAAAATGTGGGGGCCCCTAAATTTGGGGGCCCTAGGCCAGGGCCCCTGTGGCCCCTCCGTAAATCCGGCCCTGACTTAAACCATGAATGCGATCCCGGGAGCACAGGGGAACATGCCCCCCAATAATTGAGAAATCGCCCATTGACTTTGATTTTCACACGGTAAATTATTTGAAAGTAGGGTCATGTCCCCCTCCCCGATATTGAGAACAAATCCCCGCCGTTGACTTTAAAACTGGCTGGAGGACGCCCTTAAGTCCGTACAAGTCTGATCAGATTATGACTCTTACCACCGTTGTAGTCGATGCTAAAGTTTCCGATGTTGAGACCAGCTAAGTTACACTGTTAGGATTTGCAACGCAATGGGCTCAAGCCTAACCACTTCAGTGGGTGTTATCGTCTACATACTTGGAGTGGACGGATACTGTGCGACAAAACGAGGGTGGTTGGGGAGGTAAGGGGATCTGCGGGAAAGTACAGATATAAATAAAATATTAAATGTCGCGAAAATACTACAAAGACGATGAAACAGCTCCTAGGCACCCCATAAAAGTCACCGCATTTTTTTAGAAGTTTTATTCCAAAACATTTAGAAATACCCCCTTTGAAAAGTTGAAATTTGTGCCCTGCCGCCTGAGCGCGGAAAGCCACCTAGTTAGCGTATAGACCTTATGCACTAACGTCACACTGACGTAATGTTTGGAGGAAAACAATGAGCACGTGGTTGCAAGCAGCAGAATTTGCCGTGCGCGTGCAATAGACTTACGCGCGTATCCGATTGGTTGACGAATCAGCTGTCTGCATTTGTTGGTGTAACTTGCAATGATTCACGTGTTCCTCCAAAGGAGGACGTACTTTTTACTCTGTGATATATGCATAAGGTCTATACAGATGTGTTTCATGTGACGTCAGCGATGGGTATTACCCAGCAGTGAATGGCAAAACACACACGCAGTAAGCGTATTTACAGCACACGCCCACGGCATAACCATAGATACTAGACACAATGGACGCTACCGGACAAAATATCTGACAACCGAAGAGAAGCGCGATCACCTGAAGTCGCTGAAATACCTCCATAGGGCAGGGAGGTGATCACTTTTTGACAGTTTCAGAGACCCAAACATGGGTCGCGACCTTGCATGGTTTGAATGGTACGCTTCTACTCTAAGGGAAGCGTGGATCTCTTACACATGAGATTTCAAAATATAGAGAAAGTTAAGACACACCTTACAAGGTCTGGAAATTGCCATTTCGACTATGTAGGAGGTATCTTTTTGCAATTTCTTTTCTTTTTTTCTTTTTTTTTTGTGATCGCTATGTGCCAAATTATGATGACACTAGGCTTGGGTTGTTTGAATAGCGTAGCGTATAAGTGGTCCACTTTTCATAAAACCGACTCCTATTGAAATTAAAACCGCTTACGAGCGTGTAAGTGATCACCAGTTCCCCATGGGGAACGAGTTGTCACAGTAGTCTCGGGAAATTTATTTACTGCAATCACCGTACTCCAATCCGCAATTTTAAGTCCAAATACCAAATTCAGTTTTTTGTTGAACATCATAGTATAGTATCTCTTTTTTTAACCGCTCCGCCCTTTAACAAGACTATAAGCTTAATCTTACCTTGAAAGATAATTCAAGATTTTCTCCACCCCAAATTTCAAAGCCTTCGTCGTAGTCTCCGAGTTCATGGAAGAAAGACTTATCAATGGAAAACAGTCCACCTGCCATTGTAGGGGATCTAAGAGAAAAAGTGACGGATAAAGGTTTACAAGAAAAAATTGAATAGAGTAGATGAATCCTGAAATTAATGCATAAAAATAGTCCAGGATATTGCTTATTACACTATCACAATTATATTGTAGTAACACATTTTATGTGACATCATGATACTATGATCCATGTAACATTTATGTCAGGCTTTCATGAAGACTTGTAAGTTACAAGCAGACATTTTCAAATTGAAAAGGATAACCTGCAAGCTGTAGTAAACTAAAGGGGTATTATATAACCACCAAATGGGTGTGCCCGTGCGTCCGTCAGACCGATTGTAGAGTACGGTTTTATATCAAGAAGGGTCTGTGCTGCATTAGTGCATCATTTCTTGGTACATGCCCAAGGGCGTGGATCCATTTCCAAGAGTGTGGGGGGGGGCTTTTTGGCGATGTCCCCCTTCCAAAAAAGTGAGGGGGCGCGTCCCCCGCCCCCTATGATCCACACCAATGTACATGCCTTTTTTGGTCATTCAAGATAGGGGCAGTTTTGTTCATATATTTAACTATCACAATTACATTCGTATAACAAACCACAACAAAAATTTCTCTTGTCGCCAATAGCTTAGTAAGACAACAAGGTATAGAACAAAGAAAGACAATGCAACAAAACAGCACTGATGTAACTTGAAACCGCAAACTACCACTTAAAAATTCTGCAAAAATATCTCGGTGCTTTTGCAGCGTATGCAGACTGCAATGAACGTCCGAACACCTTACACGGAATCATTGTTAGAAGAATTTTCTTTGAGTTTTAAAACCCCATCAATCTTTCATCCTTTCCATACAATTCCTCCCTCCTCAGATTGAGATGTTAGCACTCATTATCATTCCTACGTTATGTCAAATAACCTAAAGCTTACACTAAAATCGATTTTGAATGCCTTGTGCACATATTCATCACAAGTCGATCATTCATCGTAAAATGATAACTTTAAAATGTTGCATAGCCTAGATTAATGCCCCAATCTGATTAACAGCACCTGAATACATCTGATCATTTGACCCTCCACCCCATTCATCATTCCTCCTAAAATCGTATGAATGTCAATTTGATCATTTTAGGGGGAAAAGTAAGCCCTATTTGAATGGTTTCTATAGTATTCACAATCTCGTAATTGAAGGTTGCTTCCGTTGCCTTTTTAGATTTTAATTTATGTTCTCAATCCTGCTTTCTATTCTGAACTTCTAAGCTTTTCGAATGATAATAGATCAATGCTATGATCATCCAGCCATTACTCATATCTTACGTGTATGGCATGTTTAAAAAAAAACATGAAATATGGATATATCGAGTTCTGAAAAAAAGTGTTCCTCCCAATTGAAACCAGTGAAAGTAAAGTAGGATTTAAAATTTCTTGCCATTAATATTTTCAAAGACATCGAAGTCAATTTATAAACAGAATGTACAACGGCCTAGTGATTCCTCACCCAGAATGATGCTTTGTCACACTGAGGCTATATCCCTCAAAGTTGTTCTTCTTTAAAAATGATGTTTTACGATGTTTTTACAATTTGACCTCCGGTGACTCAACATAGGTCGCCCACCTTTTGCCTATTTGATCCCTCACAGTTACAAATCAAGTTTTCACGATTCAATTCTTAATAATTAACTTGAGATATGGTGTTTCAGAGGTTTTCTATTCTTGACCTCTTGTGACTTCAAATGACCTCTGACCTCCACCAAAATGATAGGTTTCTTTCTCATAAAATCAATAGTCTATACCCCAAGCATGATAAGTAACAGAAGACAAAAACTAAAAAAAACTTTGTTGACCTGACATGACTTCTGACCAAACAGAATAGGGTTCTTTCTTTCTTTCAGTTTGATAATTTCTTATACCAAGTATGAAAAGTATGCATCATTCCTATCATGAGGTATAATGTTTACAAACCAAGCTTCACAAACGTACATACCCACACGCATATACACACATTCACACGGCATCGTGACTGCATTGATTCCTTTTGCCTTCGCACAAGGAATCAAAATATCAAGGGAGTATCTGTTTTTATTTCTGTGCACCACAAGAAGAGATTTTCTCAACTAAAGAAAATAGATTAATCGAGTTAACCAAGCTCTTTATATGCAGTTTACAGCTTAAATTTAAATTTATTATATAATTTTGCATTGGTAGCCGAGAAAGGGATGGCAACACAATTTTAAATTGCATTAGCTCGTTTTAAGAAGGATCATTTACACAGGGGCGATCTGTTAAAATTATTGGGGGCACCTACTTAAATGAACACTTTGCGTCTCTGGCCAAGGGTACAGGGGGCCATCATCGGTCCTTTGTTGGGGTCCAGGGGCTTCGCCTCTCGAAGCCAAGCTATTTGGTGCATTTTAAAGGATTCAGACCACATATTTCTGATGTAAAGTTTTCCCCAGCTGCCATTTATAGGCTAATATCGTTATTATTTATATCGAACATGTGTGTAACAACATTTTTTCTTTCTGCATACCTCTAAATATTGGGGGGACATTTGATATTATGTCCCCTTTGACTATAAAGGGGGACATACCCCCTGTCCCCAGTGATCGCCGCTCATGCATTTGCAGTTATAGTACAGTAGTTTACTTTTGATAGGATACTTAACTCTTCAGAAGGGATAAAATAACACTGCTCACTGCTCTTCCAAGTAGTAAATGGCTGTCATGATGTTGTTCTTCTTACCTGTTTCTGCACGATGGTGGTCTTGTGGTAGCTTTAAGTAGTATGAATTAAGCTTTATGATTAGGCTACGCACCTTAAAGGTGATGTTGGGTGCTTTCTTCTATCTCTTTCGCTGTCGGGCACACTTGCCCAGTGAAAACTGAAAGTCCAGTCAAATGAACCAATTGAAAGGGCTCCTTGCTCCTGACTGAAATAAAGGGTCAATCAAGTCAGATATCAAATTGAAGTAGGACATAATGGCGTGTAACGTTGATGGAAGGGAACATACACTCATCCATTAAATTGACATATAGGGCCTACCTTGGTCCGCTCCATTATGCACCCTTTACAAAAAGGAGTTTGTATGGGCGGATTCAGGTATAATATACAGCTGGTTGTTCAGTTTCTTTGGTGCAAAGCGAGTAACAAATTTGGACTTACGTATTTTAAAAGCATTCGATCTCAGTACTGAGATTGTAGATAGAAACAGTAGACCTCATGCATATGAAGTCACAAAACAAAAAGTGCGTCCCCTTAAAGGGCAGTGTGTACCATTACAACTTACATCAACAAATGCAAACAGCAGTTTGTGTGTAGGTGGGTTCCCCGCGTTAGTCTACTACACGCGCGTGTACGTTGTTCGTGCAGTATGCTTCATTGTTTACCATCCAAAATGATGTCGCGTGACGTCATGCATAAGACCTATTCCATTTCAGTTTTCATATATTTTCAGATCATGCATGGTACATAGGCACCAGCCGGGGTTATCGCGGCGTTCTTTTTTTTTCGACCAAAACAGTTTTACCTGCTTGACAGCATACTTCTATATTTTAAATTTATGCTTTGTTCATTTGTGAAGTATATTACATTAGTCTGAGACGATAAAACAACTGGGGCCGGATTCACAAAGACTACTTACGCACAAAAACTTGCGTAAGTCAGACTTACGACGCGTATCTTGCTTAGTCAGTATTCACGAAAAGAAAAGGTCGTAAATGTCGTAAGTACAAAGAATCATGGTAAAACATACAGAAACAAGGTGAACCAAATGTTTGTGTAAGGCGTAGGACCGCCCGTCTAACCAGAGAAGAGCGTGCCCATCGTTTTAAAACCAGCAGTCAATGTGATTGGCTCAAAATATACTCACCCGAACGTATGTGGATTAATCCTATCTATGTTGGGACACACCACGTTTCGTTTGTTTTCCTTGATACGTTGTAGTAAAGGTTCCAGCCAGCCTACCGCACATTCAACATGTGAATCAAGAAACGTAAGTACACTCGATTTGGCGAGTTTCACACCAACAAGACGAGCACGAATTAAACCATATCTTTCTTTCAGTCGAATGATTTTAACTTTTGGGAATTTCTTCATGTATTCGTCGAGAGGTTTCTTCAGATGATCTGTTTATAAATAAAATGTCTAATGGTAAGTTTTAGAACTAATGCCACATAAACATTACCCAATAGAGTCTTTTTGCACATTATGTCACTGAACAGAAATTGAGCCCTCGGCAGAGGTAAGCGAGTATCATAGACCCCTTTTCAAATAGCAGTTACAAAGGATTGTGGGAAGACTTTTGGCATGCTTGGTGTTTGGTCACAACTAAGTGATATTGGCAAATTCGACGCATACCAAAATTCAAAATAAATTTACGTCCATTGCATTGTAAATTATATCTGCAAAAAGCCTTGTCTTCGGCCTTGGAAATTGCAGGTGGCGTCGACTACAACATTTATCGACAGTGATTTTAACATTATACAACTAATTTCATTGAACTATCATTTCATTTAACTATCGACAAATCGATACAACTGTAAGCAGGTCAATGCCTCGAGAAATGTATTTTAGAATACAACACTGATCGATGGTGATTTAAAACTTTTTTCGTCTGAAAGACCTTTCAGACGTTCTACGCCTCCATATGGCATGGGAAAGAGAAGATTGCCGATAGGCGGGGGGGCGGAGGGCGGGGGCCGAGGGGTTAGGGCACACTTGGCACACTCGGCACACATATGCATACTTCAGGACCCCCTAAGGCTATCTTGCTTTGGTCATGTATATGTGTAAATGTACTATAGCATTTCTGTAAGTACAAAGTGACAAATATTCCAAAAGATAAGAGAATTGCATCATTAAAATGTATCCCTTGCAACAATCTTCCTGGAGCATCTCAAACACTAAAATGCTCTAGCTTCCCGGGGCTTTATCCCGACCCCCGGGCGGTTTTGCGCCACTGGATCCCACAGGAGACATATGAGGGGATCATACACCGCACCTGTGTGGGTTTTCCGCTTTGTGCTTCGTGCTCGCCGTGCACGCTGCGCATCTACTTGTGAGGACGGTTCCTTCTCCACTACCCTAACCGACCATTCAATTGAGCTGAAACATTGCCATCATGTTATGCTAGTTGCAAGTAAATTTTGTTAAATTTCCCCTTCGTGAACGCATTTTTGTAAGCACCTTACAGAAACATGGTTCGATTTGATGTCGGCAGTTAAAGTGTACTTAAAGTCTAAAATTTCAAGAATATATGCCACAAAGCTTAATGATGCATCCAAATGGTCCAACTCCCATTTTCACGGGACACTCCTAAGCTGACATATAAAATGTTGAAGTTTATTTATTCAATTTAAAATGGTAGGTTGCGTAATAATTTGTGATGTCATTCTAGGGTTAAGGAATTATCCAAGTTGGTTAAAATTATCCTCTACTTGGGCGAAATTCACCCACCATGGGAATCCTTTTGACCAACTTTGAGCAGTTTTTACTCAACATTTGAGGAGGTGGCATACGGACCCAACCTTGCGTAAAAGTTTTACCCAACTGTTTTAGAGTGCGGTGCATAACTTACAAGTGAACAAGTTTCGGGCTAGTGCCGACTTTCGAAGGTCGGTGGAAACGTCACATCCCCATAACAACAACGTGTTGGATTGAAAACAATATGCTGCGCGTACCATGCACGTTGTGCAGCCCGTATTGTTCCCACTCCAACAGTGAAACGCGTAATGCGTTCCCATGATGGGTAAAGGGGCAAATCAGCTGTCTGCATTTTTGTGTGGGAGTAAGGTGCAATGATACGCACTTTAGGGGGATCACTTTCTGTTTTGTGACGTCATATTCATAAGGTCTATATAAGCGGGGATGTAACTTAATGTTAAACATAAAATTCTCTACTTCTCTGTGTAGATAACTAGTTACCTCTTTGACTGAAGTCATCAATAAGAAGGATCTCCTCCAATAGTTCTGGTGGGGATCTATTGATGACACTGTGAACGGTACGGAGAAGTGTCGACCAGGCCTCCTCACAAAAACATATTATCACCGTCGTTTTCGGCAAATCGTTGGATATACGTAGTTTGTTACATCTATAGATGAAGATAATGAAAAATCAGCTTAGATCTAGGCTATGGATGCAAATTGACTGGTTTCCTTTCAAAACCCAACACCGGCAAACGATCTTTATAGTTTGTTTAAACCGGTCCAAATACTGTTCCTATTTTAAAGGGAAAATGCAGTCCCCCAATCCCCCCCCCCGTCACTCTAGTTCATGAATGGCCTATGAATGACCTATTTTGATCATGTGACAATATTTTTGTTAATAAATTGTAATAGTCAAGGAGGATTTCTCCTTGCTTAACCTATTGTTTGTAATAGTCATGTTCAAAATGGCTTCAGAGGTGTTTATAATTCAATAAGAGGAGATTTGCAAGAGTTTCCTGGTTTTTCAAAGCAAATTTTGGGGCGACTGCCTATGGTCTTGAATGTTGTAATCATGAATGGGGTAAGATCAATGGAAAGAGAGAGAGAGCACTAATAAATGCAGTACATCCAAACTACCGAGTCTATAACTAATGCGTAAAACTAATCCTTTCAAAGTCATTGACCACTTATTATGCATGATTCCACTTTGTTAGGACTTGTCATTTAGGGGTGACAACAGGTGGGAGAACAGGGGAGCACGACCCATGCCAGGGAAGGCTTGCCCCATTTAGTTTCTTTGTGGAGTCTTCGTGGGTACGACAAAGCATGTTATCCCCACCGGCGACCAATCTCCTCGACAATTAGCATGATTTTGATCACGAGGAAGGCGGTTTCATAAAAATTCCCAATGTTTTAATTTTGCTCTATCAAATGCCAATAATTTTCAAATTTCCCTCAACAAAGACCCATCATTTTTTCCCTAAAATTTGTATCAATCTTCTAAAATTTTCGGCGCCTAAAGAACCCAGAAAATTTTTGCTTTCGCCATCCTTGCAGCAACCAGTCACCTTTGTCGGGTTGCCGGCCTGCCGTTGAGGGGCTGCCCCTCCTTCGAGCAAATCCCAGCTCCCCTTTTGTCCTCATTTCTCAAAATTCTATTTCATTTACTTAACCACTTCGTGGTTTAAACGGTATTGCTTTAAACAATGCAAGTAATGGTATAGCAGTTTGGTAAATAATTGAATGATTTTTTTGCACACAGTATTCTCATCAGTAAACTCATCAGCAAATATAATAGAGGGAATAATTTGGGGCCAATTTGACCCCTGCTGACCTCACATGACATTTGAACCCCACCAAAACTTAAATAACGAAAAAGAAATAATACAAAACATGTCTTAGAAGAGATTTGTCTGTTCGTCTTCCCTCTTAAAGTTTAGAGTTTGGCTTTTATTACCTCAAATGACTTGTGACCGCCACCAAAACAAGAGGGATCCTCCTCTCAACATGAAAAATCTATATACTAAGTATGAATAGTTTCTGTCTTACCCGTATTCATATATCATGTTAATTAAAGTTTAAGTTTTTGACCTTTTGGTGACCTAAAATGACCTTTGACCCGCACGAAAAATTTTGGGTTCTTCCTCTCAACATGAAAAATCTAAAACCAAAATATAAAAGGTTCCTGTCATCGCTATCTAGAGATATCGTGTTTACAAGCCATTTACAAGGCGTTTCGCAGTTTAACCTCCGGTGACCTCCAATGACCTTTGACCACCACCAAAGACAATAGGGTTCTTCCTTTCATCATAACAAATCTATGTACTAAATATGAAAAGTGTCCATCATTGCTACCTTGAGATATCGTGTTTAGAAGGTTTTCGGTTTTTGACCTCTGGTGAACTCAAATGACCTTTGACATCCACCAAAATCAACAGGGATTTTTCTCTCAACATGACATATCTATTTTCCAAATAGTAAAAGTGGCCGTCATTGCTACTTTGAGGTATCGTGTTTACAAGCCATTTACAAGGTTTTTGCAGTTTAATCTCTGGTGACCTCAAATGACCTTTCACCTCCGTCAAAGATAACAGGATTTTTCCTCTCAACAAGACAAATCTATATACCAAATATGAAGTGTCCTTCATTCCTAGTTTGAGAAATCGTGATAACAAGGTTTTCGGTCCTTGACCTCTGGTGACCTCAAATAACCTTTGACCTCAATTAAAAACAATAGGATTCTTTCTCTTAGCATGACACATCTAAATACCAAATAAGAAAAGTGTCGGTCATTCCTATCTTGAGATATCGTGATTACAAGGTTTTCGGTCTTTGACCTCTGGTGACCTCAAATGACCTTCGACCTTCACCAAAAACAATAGGATTCTTTCTCTACACATGACAAATATATCTACCAAATAGGAAAAGTGTCTGTTATTCCTATCTTGAGATATCGCGATTAAAACAAGCGTGACAAACACATATACACATACGACATCACCATCGCATAGATTCCCTGCCTGTCTTCGGCAAGGAATAAAAGACTGTTATTTTGCTAAAGTGGCTTACGTAGTTTGTATTAAACGTTACATACCGGTACTCACCCTTCTGGCCTGTAATCTGTTAAAGACCTTTCTAGGGATATCATGTCGCTTGCAAACTCATTAAAATAGTTATTTTTCCATTTTGCCTGCACTATGTCTCTGTATTCTTCACGCGTAGGTATGAATCGCCCTTCTTCTCCTGGGCCACTGATATTTCGTGGGGCGGTTGTTACATCGAGATTTTGAATAATATGGTAGCTACTGTTTGTTATTTCCTATATTCGAAAAAAAAACACTAAACAAATACAATCATTCGTATTAAAGAAGAAAAAGCACCTATACTTGTACCGGTATTTACAACTAACTGATGGATAAAATAAAAGGATACCTCTAAGAAGTGGGAAAATTTATAGCTTAAAGGGAGAATGCAGTCACCCCAATAAAGAATTGTATAGTAGACTATCCTATTTCCTGAATGGCTCTTGAGAATCACGTGACAGTATTTTTCTCACTCAATTGTAAAACTTACGAGGAGCAACTGTTTGGTTTACCTTGAATATGCAATATTTATGTCCTGAAATATCATGAAAGATACTCGGAAGAGAAATACGAAGAAATTTGTGACATTTAGCTATTGTTTCAAAATAAGTTTGGGGCAACTGCTTATGACCTTTAAAGAATTCATGTATACTTACGTTAATTAATAAGGATTTTGTTACATTCTCCACCTTTGAGCTAAAATCTGTCAAATTTGTAATATCTTCTTTATTCTTCCTGTTCAACAGTCTCTTCAGTTTAGGTTTTTGTAATCTATTCTTGGAAGCACTCAGTTTCTCGTTATCCGCCATTCTATTACTATTATTACTTGCAAAGTGTTCAGCTAGCACAAGCCTGTAGTCTTGATGCTTAATGTTTCGCCGTGGCACATCACGCTCTTCTAGAGGTAGCTTCGAGTTCATTGCACTTTCATACCCAGCGTAAATATTGATGGCAACAACGTCTACTATGAACCAAACCATTGAAGTAACGATGATAGCAAGCGTTACTTTTTTGTTCAGCCACTGATGTAAAGAAAAACGTGAAAAAGACAATATGTTAACTTTTATCAATGTTGCCGTGTTAAGGCGCATGTTTTCATTTAAAGAATTAATTACGAAAATTGCAAACTAAATTTTAAAATTACTTTTCAGGCCTTCGGCATAATTATCAAAATAAAATAATATAAAGATATTATCGTGTGAAGAACCATATTAACTTTTCTGCAGATAAGAAAACTGATATCGAGTCCAGACGCATCTGCGCATAGGATATAATTTGTAGGACACTTCAGCCTGTAAAATTCATGTTTATAGAAAGAGGTAAAGTTAACTGCCAACTTATCCATAAAATTTAACTCCAAACAATTGATGCGTTTTTCTAAAATAGCAAAGTAAGCATTTTTCTTTACCTATATCAACGCAACCCCTCCCCCCCCCCAAAAAAAAACATGGTATGTAGTCCTCTGATTACCAAAAATATCTTCAGAGTAGAAAGATGCAAATTTCTGAGCTAAGAGACCAAAATCAATTACACCTTCCTTTAAAGGCAGGGTTTAAGAGCAAAGATTTACTTTTGACTGTTTGTTATGAGAAAGAATTAATATCCAAACACTCTGATGATATTTTCATTCTGTTAACAGGTGGGGTTCTCGAGGTATTTACAGATAAATTACCTATACATTTGTAACCTAAAGTAATATTGAAACAATCAACGTTATGCATTGACGTCAAGTGACGTCACCGTGGACGGTAAACAATGAAGCACACTGTAGTGCAATCACGACGTGGACTTGTCAAGTCTCGTGTGTTATCTACACGATCAAACATTTATCCACGAACATCGTCATGCAAATGTACAAATTGTTTCACAGGTTTCCGCTTGGAGCATGCAGCACCGTGTACTTTACGCACAATTTTCACGGGCCATATAATTTAGTTCCAAACTTTTCGGACTAAAATGTCATAAATTGTTACTTTTTGCTGAAAATCCCTATAACCCAGTAATATGCAAGTTTAGGCGATGATTTCTTGCACTAGGACCATAGATTATGAGGAAATGGTAAGAACAGACCCCAATATTTTCAATTTATTTGAACATTTGTTGGAAAGATGAAACATGCAACTAAAATGTAAACATCGTCATACAGTTGGACATTGTTGTTCAAATTTGTTAGGAACCCCGTCTACTTGCACGAACATACATTTGTTCATGAACATCGTCATACACATGTATGATGAAGTTCTGAACAAATGTAGGATCATGTATGATCGTGTAGACGGCGCTTCACGCGGGCGTAGAAGAATCTTACGCCGGTATATCCGACCAGTACACAAATCAGCTGTCTGCATTTGTTGGTGTACGTAGCAATGATACTCGCTTATACCTCCATCAGGGCCGGAGAGCACTTTCGGTTCTGTCGTATTTATAAGGGCTATACCTAATAAGCAATGCTTCGTTTCCTTTGTTTTTCAATCCATTGGTTTGAACTTGAAATAAAGATTGACATGATGTACCCATGGAGAAGGGAGAGTAATGTATAAACGGACCATGCCTAGTATGCATTCACATTACAACACATATGATTATGAAAGGGAAAATTGGTCTTTAAATTTGAAAGAAAAGTAAGCTTTAATAATGTGAAGTTCTGTGTGCTTGTTCCATACGTCTTTTCAGTTGAAAAGTTGACAAATTTATCTGCTAATATCTCGAGAACCACAAACAGGAATTAAATTCAAATTTCACGAAAATGTTAAGACGAAGTACCCCTCTAACCATCAAAACTATAAATTTTAACATAACTTAGCCTCTTATATTATGTAAAGCTTACTTTTTAATAAAACTCAAAACTGTTCCGACACTGTGCAAACTGGTTTCTGAAACTGTACTATTTGATTTCCCATCCAAACATATTTTTCAAATTATTTAAAGGGAAAAGGCAGTCACCCAAAGTTTATATTCAAAAATTTGTTAAATCTTACAGATCTCCTCTTATTTCTCTCACAGGTACTTTTTATAATGTTTCCTGATAAAATCATCGAATAGTGAAGGTAAACAAGGAGTTACTCTACATAAATTTAAGAAATAAGTGACAAAAAAAGTGTCACATGATTGATATGAGCCATTCCTGAACTAGTGTACCAGGGTACACTAACATAAATTGGGAGGACTGCATTTTCCCTTTAATTACGTTTTTGTTTATTTATCCTAGACTTAAGCACCATTCTTTACATCACGAATAGCCTATATTCCAGTAAAAAATAGATACAATGAAATTCTAAGAGTCTAATTCATTGAAGAAGATAGTACTTTTTGAAATTATCCTCCCTTATCTAACTATTATTTTGCTAGGCTAAAAATTTTTAAAATGTCTACCCTTTAATTTCCTGACAGTACATAAACTGTTAAACCGGCTCTTAAATCATCTACGTAGGCCTATGGAATTTCAGATGGATAAAATATAGTATGGCTGTCTGAAAATAAAAAAAAAAACATTCTATTCAAATCTAATGAGATAATACATAAGTAAAAGTGGAGCTGAATACTATCAATTTGTATTCATATATCAACATATCTACTAAAACAAAGCATCCATTTACGACTATGACAATGCGTATTGTATCGTAATAGATGTTTGCTCTTATTCGTAATACTGAATCAGCGCTACATATGAATATCTGTTTAAATACACTAGTTACATATAATCGTGGGTAGACCAACTAATGTATTCGCAAACATTGAAAGCATCCTCGTACTGCCTCAAAAGTACATACGCAGACATGAGCAAGCAATCTTAGTATATACTAAGACAGTATACAGATGAAAATGATTCTAATACGTACCGTCCGTGAACGGTGTGTAGTCTTCTCCACCTTGATGCCTTTGGAAACCATTTTGAGTTGCAGCTTACGTTAATCGGTATGCTACAATATTATGCTGGTAAATGATAGCATTAAAAGCTTATACTATTTCTAATATTGTCTTTTCATCGTTACACGTACAAAAGTGTTTACAGAGGCCAATCAACCAGCTGCCGCTGTGTAGCATCGATCCAGTCCTTTTGTTTGTTATGTGCGAAACTATTACTCGAACACATGGCACGTGCAGTTTACTCGAGCAACGGTCAGGATAACAATGAAACGTCATTTTGATAAATTTCAATCCTTGTGCTCACTAGTGAGAAATTAAATTACCAAATAATTTTAGAGATACTGGACGGCATGCGGGGGCTATAAAAGATTTTGGAGGGCAGCATTTCACAATGCATTGCGGAGGTATTTAAAAATATTTGTGATGTTACATGTACAACCAGGACAAGGAAAATATGTGTACAGCCTAGCATGGAAGGAAAAAGAGAAAAAGAAGGAAAGACAAAAGAAAAAAGCGCGTGTGTTTGCATGGAGGGGGGAGGGGGAGGGCTCACGGAGGAGAAATTGGAATATATGTATGCTGTAAAATAAATTAGGCCTTTCGAAAACCAGTAAAAACACAATGAAACATAAACATATTCCGTTGGCGAAACTGTAATACAACAAGCTTCCCAAACATACCCAATGATTTTTATGGCAGTAACGTGCGATATCGTATAACGGTGAGACGACAAAATTTCTTTATAATAAAGAAAACATAAATAAAGAAAGGAGGGAGGAAATCTACTCCATATGAGCTTGAGTCAAGTCATTGAATCCCTTTTAAAAACCTAAATCAGCCAACTTAATCTTGGTAAATGGCAACTCGAGTCATGACTTGCTAAAATCCTACTGGCTTCATGTAATTGCTAGTAGACGCTGAATCGCAGTGAAAATTTATGTTTTAGCAAGTTTTTGGGATTGGAGATGGCGCCATTGGTGGAACAGGGTAGTGGCGGGAACAGGATCTTGAGGGCGCATGCCCTTAAGCGATTCTCGAAAATTTTTTGATTGTTTTAAATGAACCCAGAGGCGTTTAAGCTATAGATTATATAGACTGTAGGGGTAGGTTGAGGCAGGTTTCCGACTTACTGATGGGTCTATATTAATGTTTTCCCTCCAAAATGACGTCAGTGACGTCAATGCATAAGGTCCATTGAGAGCGAGGAAAGTTAGCATCGGATCTTGTTTCGAAAACTGTATTGAAAGCACACTTCACCTACGACGTAGGCTTATGCGAATACGTTTTAAGTAAAATAAACGCAACAATGAGGTTGAGAGTGGGTGGAGAGGGTGAAAATTTGATATATCGCGAAAAATGTGTAAAAACTGTGATGGTTTTCAAATGATTTGTGATAAAATAATTTAAATATACACTCTTAAAACACCCTGGTTAGATTTAACCAGTACTGTGGTCACAGATTAACCAACCTTTTTCTGGTTCAATTAACCAAGAAATTCGGGTCAAATTAACACTGTACTGGTGAATTTAATGAATGATTTTTAAATCCCGGTCAAATATTACCATTTCCCGGTAAAATTCAACTTGACTTCCTCGGTCACTTTAACCAGGAAACGGTTGGTTAATCTGTGACCACAATACTGGTTAAATCTAACCAGAGTGTTTTATGAGTGTATCCATCACTCAATTGAAAACACACCTAACTACCCCCTGCGAAAAACGACTGGAGTGGTGGAACCCACGTCTGATGCCACTTTGCCGGCACCACTGTGCACGGTGGCCTGGTGTCTGTAATTATCCTAGGAAGGCCTGTGTGGGAAAACAATTGGGCATCTAAATCCCCCTATATTGCAGAAATTTCACTGTTTAACACAAATTTGTTACTTACACAGTTTAACGCATCTAGTCTACTGGTAGTCTCAAGCGCATATAACATGTTCTCGTCCATATAGATCTTTATAGACTAACATAATTTTTTCAGCCATTCATTTGCTTTCATACATTGTAGCCCTTCTCTCTTCGTCAACCACTTTAAAGCATGTTATGGTGACCAAATTTGATGTTTCAAAAAAAAAAAAAAAAAACAGAAAAATTTTCTGTGTTAGGCAGTGAAAACCCCATCTCAATAGCATGTTGCATTTGGAAGATGCGGATTTTTGAAGAAATGCTACATTTTCAGCTTCTGCAGCGCATGATAGGAAATCTGTGATGCTATCTGGGCAAACTATCTGGGCAAATAGATGTAGCTTTTGGATTTCTTTATAGTGTATCACTATATTGAACATTTCATAACTTTATTCGCTGCCCCATTAGTATGGAAAAGTTTTATACTATATCTACACGGAAAAACATCTAAACATTCCAACGGTATCAAGTTTTAAGGACAAACAAGGTATCCAATTATAATGAATAACAAAAGGAATCTGAGGCAATTTGCCCATTTAGGATCATGTTCTGTAACCTTGAGGAAACCTGGAGGTATTTCTTATTAAAAGAAACCAATCTTTAAAAAGGGATATCTTGAGTTAGGGATGGAGTTTTGGTATGGGGTTTGGTCTATATGAGATGAAATTTTTTATCTTTCAAATAAGACCCCTACCAATTGCCACCAGACAATGCCTTTAAATGGATTTTTAACCGAGATGATTTCAACTAAAAGCTCCACCCAACCCCTGCAGAAAGATATATTTTGAATACGTTGTTTAGACAACTTTGTAATTTTTCCCTTTCTTTCTTTCTTTTCCTTCTTTGTTTCCATTTTCTCTCTTTTCTCCTTTCATATTTTTCGGCTGGGGGAGGGGCTTGGGCCCCTTAATCCACGCCTGGTATCTAACTTTTGCAAAGCTTCTCCGAACCCTGAACGAACCCCCAGCTTTGTCATCGCTTTCAATGCCTAGATGATGACCCGTTATAGAAGAACCTTATGGCTGTTGTTTGGATGGGTGTAATGTGAAAAGGTTGCAACTGTTTCCCTTTGCTATGAAAATTAAAAAAAAAAAAACATGTTTCTAATTAGAGTAAAACGAAGCATTTATTCCATTAGGTTAATAAAATATATTTTAAGCAGAAAACTTTATTCTAAGCCCACAGGATATCATATCACATAAAACCTAAATTTCTCAAAACAGATCTTCGCAATGAATGCATACAAAACATAGTTTAACACAAGGTCATTTCATACTGCTCATTAATTGAAGCAAACTTTATGAGCGAAAATTTGATTTGTGCTAATTCACAAACAATTTTTGCATCTATTTATTGATCAAAGTCTATTTTTAGGCAACACCTGCCTTTGGTACATATCAAACCGCTTATTTGCATTGGACTAATTTGCTATATTAAGTATGTTCTTATTATTTAGTAAGATTAATTTATATTAACATTGTAGTGGCACAATCTGTTAAATGGTTGAAATACATTAAACTGAAATCCCGTATGGTGCACACGGTCACTGTTACACAATAGAATCGGAACGCCCACTTAAAAGGTGCTAGTCAAGGCCCGTTTATGGGTCAGTAAGGTATTTTATTTTACTCAGTAAAAATTTTTATAATCAGTTAAACGTGACTGTTATTACTGTGGATTCTCGTGGCAATACACAACAGCATTATAAAGTGAGGTATATATACAATTGTAAAGGCTTAGTTGTTTGCCTGCACAACCCGACATCACTTACTACAGTGTGCACTGTGCAACAGCCACAGTCCTGGACAAAATTAGTTGAGACACCGAATTTCCGCACCCCTCTTAAGTTTTGTTTCAAGTGGAATGCTACGTCAAGTGCTAAAGTGAAGAAAAAAAAAACGCACGCTTCATTTTCTCCACATTGAGGAAGGGGTGAAAGGGAAAACAGTTTTTTCTGAAAATATTCTACAATCCAAAATGTCCGCTTATTTTACTTAGAATTGTCTGAGCGCTTGCACAAAATTATGGAGGCGGTAAATTGGGGCAGAGAACGAAAAGCTAATTAAATGTAACAAGTAAAGGTTTGTCCATATAATGCAAGTGGAAGGGTTAAGAGGAAAACAGTGTTATCACATTATTGCACAGACCTGTTAATACAAGATGCATGGAAGTAACTTAAGATGTTGAATTTTTCATAGGTGTAAATACGGAAGGATGCTTAAATTTGTTGAGCATATACTATTCCCGTCCTCTGAAACGACAAGATTTAAAATATGTTGCTATTGGCTACGGAGGATGAACTTGAGAAGCTACAACGGTGAAGAGTGTAAGAGTTAGCATAACTAACATGCAGAAGAATCCATACCCCTCCTCATCCTTTCGTCACCCGTTGTTTACAACCACACACGTCCTA
The DNA here is from genome assembly GCA_009936505.3 of Holothuria glaberrima. Classification (NCBI taxonomy): domain Eukaryota; kingdom Metazoa; phylum Echinodermata; class Holothuroidea; order Aspidochirotida; family Holothuriidae; genus Holothuria; species Holothuria glaberrima. The sequence continues at coordinate 28,923 of WURT03009458.1, forward strand.
CACACCCATCCTACCACTCACCCATCCTACGCACCCATCCTACACACCTATATGTAGGTCTACTCAATCGACCATTCAAAATGTTAATTTTACTTATCACAATGTCTGAATGTAGTCTTGGTCGAGACCCTAGTACTAGCTATACAACGTTCGCGACTTTCTTAAGCGCGCCCTCTTTATATTCTTCACAAATTCTGAGCTCTGTTCTGAGTTACTTCTAAAGCAAAATCTCTCCGCATATGACAAGTTTTAAGAGCGCCTTCGATTTTGTTTCCTTCCAGGGAAAAGTGTAATAATGTCTTGACCAAGACTAATCACCATGGAGTTGAGATATTTACAGTATCTTGCCATTGAGTTGCTTTTTTCTTCATTCTGATGGCCATGCAGTGGGTAAGTGGTGAAACTGTCTTTGCGTAAAGTTTGCCTCACTCCCTAACTGGTTATCACAGTTTATGCGTGGTATGAATGCATTTCTGCATTTGATAATCCTTCTATTATTTAAGTTAAAATATCGGTGCAAAGCAACATTGCATTCGAAAGCCTACACCAGAGGTCTCAATAAAAGCATTTGGGAGCGTAGGGGCGCGCGCCCTCGGATTGGAAAACGTTGTAATCTCCCATAGGTCGCTACATTTACGGTACAGCCTGCTACGTAAGCAACATGACCATGGAAATTTTGAGCTTCGCACCCGAAAGAGCTGAAGCCATTTTTTGAGACCATTCGTGTCCAGTACTGAAAACATAGGACTTGGATTCGGTTTCATCTCAAAAAAGGAACGTTCATAAAAACCATTGCCAACTGCAACCGAAAGGAAGTTGGGAAGGGGGGGGGGTGGTGCACGACCTGATAATGTGGGAATGCCTGCAATGGCGTCTTGTGACCTGTTTAGGATATTTACAGTGGGGGCATGATTAATTGAACGGAGCCTGATCAAGACAAGTAAAAGTGAGAACGTAGAAACGTCGATAAAAGCTATAGTAAGGAAGATAAAAAGTAAAAAGCAAACGAAAAACTTGACAGTTGGACGTTGAGTTTGCCTGTCCGACGGACGTGTGTTACGCCTGAACCTATAATGGCTATCGTACACTCGTTACGAGTACGTACGTGAACGGGTGAAACGGGCATAAATATTCGACACCTGCTACGAAGGTTAGACTTAATGCCCTCTAACACTGCCCCATTTCACTTTTCCTCTAGACGTAGGGTGACATATAACATAACAATGAAAACAAGCCCATTTCGCTATCTACCACATTAAGTAAACCAGTACCCGAGCTTCGCGTTTGCTGCTACCAAACTTTCTCAAGTGTGTCCATCACTGCATCTTCTCCTGGGTCTTTGTACAGAGAATGAGACAATCCTGGACAAATTTTTATGGGACACCGAGTCCCCGCACCCTTCTTCATTGTTGTTCGAAGGTGATTGCCACTTCAGATGAAGTCTTGTTCAAGACGTTACCGTATTTATTTTCTGCCTATCTTCCGTTTGCACAAAGTAAGAGCGTAAGTCAACTGACTAGCAGGCAGTTTACATCCAATAGAATTGTCAATTTTAATATGGGAGTTATTCCAAAGTATCTGAGATTCATAATTGTCATTCGGGGTGGTAAAAGAAGCATCACTCCAACCCTTATATATATCAATAATGAAGTTGGTCTCAATACATTCAACATCTTTAGCAAGAAAGTTACAATGGAATATAAAGTCTTTACCAAACTGAGAGAGAAAGTGATCGAAAAACAGTTTCCAGTAGCCCGTATTACTAGGATCCTTGTACCTCCCAACCCAAGCGGCTTTCAGTGCATAAGCAAAACTCTGTAAATGAATCACCTTTAAACCCCCTCTATTAACATCGTTATACATTGTGCATCTTTTAATTTTGTCGGGGTTACCACTCCAGATAAAATCAAAAATTAAACTCTGTAAATTTCTAAAAAACTCTGTTGGGGGATTTGGAAGCACTTGGAACATAAATACAAGCTGGCTAATGCCATAAGCTTTAACAATAGTGTTTCTACCAAGTGGGGTAAGATCCCTGGTGCACCAAATTTTAAGTTAATTTTTTAACCTAGAAAGCTTCTTCATGTAGTTTAAGCGAAATAAGTCGTTGCCGTCATGGGTGAATAGAATACCTAGAAATTTAATTGGACCATTACTAATAGTGATGCTCAAATCCATAATATAAGCTGGATGGTTATTAACAAAGGAACCAAGTGGAAAAAGATGTGATTTACCATAATTAATTTTAAGACCCGAAGCGGAGGCAAAATTATCAAGAACAGTAATTACATTTACAAGAGAATCACGTGTATCATCCAGAAAGAAAGTAGTGTCGTCAGCATATTGAAAAATTTTTATGTTCTGTCTTAAGGTATGGAGACCATTAAATGCATTGTCGTTAATTATCTTCCTTGCCAGGGTTTCTGCAACAAGAATAGAAAGATAAGGACTTAGTAAACATCCCTGTCGTACTCCTCTTTCAATAGGAAAGAAACCCGTTGAATGGCCATTATTCAAAACACACGCAGTACTGCCTTTGTAAAGAGTCTTAACGCACGAACGAAAGCTATCCCCAAAATGAAAGTAATTCAACGTACGGTCTACAAAACCCCAATCAACACGATCAAAAGCCTTCTCAAAGTCTACAAAGAAAAGGAAACCGGGAATATTATGCTTATTTGTATAGTGAATAACATCTAAAAAAAAACGAATGTTTTTTCCTATGAAGCGATTCTCAGTAAAACCCGTTTGGTTTTCGCCAATTATATCAGCAATAACATTCTTTAATCGGTTCACAAGAGACTTAGTACAAATTTTATAATCGGTATTCAGAAGGCTTATCGGTCTATAGTTAGTTAAATTATCATGATTTTTATCCGGTTTTCGAATAAGGGTAATTATACCTCTATTTTGTTCTGGGGATAAGCAATGGTGATTGTAAGCATAATTCAGGGAATTTACAACATACTGTCCAATAACAGGCCAAAAATGCTTATAAAAATCAGTAGACAACCCATCAGTTCCAGGAGATTTCCCATTCGGCATAGAAGATAATGCTTGATAACATTCCTCAAGGGTGAGAGGACCATTACAAATGTCAGTATTAACTGAGTCAAAATCATTAAAGTCTGCAAGATCTGAGATGAAATCGTAATTATGATTCGAAGAGCGACTATACAGTGAACTATAGAAGTTTCTATTGTTTACGACAAAAGACTTCATTTGGCCGGTATTACTTTTGTTAAAGACTTGTTTTTGGCTGATGGGAGTAAAATGTCTTACGAAGAGTTTAGGAATAAATATAAAATTTTGAACTATCCATTTACAAGATTTTTTGGATTACTTTCAGCAATTCCAAAAAAACTAGGCAGTTTACATCCAGAACTAACGACCTACTGCCATTGTGCTTGGTGATCAGCATAAGCAATGGAGTAGGGAAAACAAGCCACTGAGCCACAACTGGAAAAAAGGCCGTGGTCGGCTCGACTTAAACCAATTGGTTACAAACTGGGCCGTAAAACCTTTTCTAACTAACTAACTAACCAGAACTAACGACAAAACCTCTGAGTGGCTTACAGTTCAGTTGACATACGCCCTTATTTCGTGCGAACGATAGATGGAAGATAGGCAGAAAGTGACTGACATCTTGAACACGACTACGTCAGATCAGGGAGGTGTTACTTTGACAAAGTAACACGTCCCTGGTCAGATGCTTCAGCATATAGAGGGCTCTTCGTTTAAGGCATGGAGGGTAAAACATCGATCCTGAAAATATTTTACAGGCCCAAAAATGTTCGAATAATATTATTGAGGATTGCAGACTTATTTAAATTACAATGGCAGGACAAATGTAGACCCGTTCATTAGCTGATGTGTAGGTTGAAGAATGATTGGTGTATATAATTACAGGTTGCATGGAATAGGCCTACACGGCAAGACAAGTGTGTGGGAAAGTTGTCGGGCGTGTCCGGGTGCTTATCTCAAACGGATGCGTATACATTAAGCACAGAGTGAACTACCAATTCTCACCTACCTGTTTTTCGTTAGTTTAGTTCTAAAGCAGGATACGGAAGCAGGATGGCAGAGATGACATTACTTAGTTTATCTGAAATGAATAACTTCCATCCTCTCCCCAACTCAAGAAAACATTTCTCGAAAAGGGGAGAAATCAAAAGCGATACCGCTGGCATGACCCCTAACCACACCAATTATAACCTAAGAAATAAGACAATCATTCCAAAATTTAGGACCACACGTTTTAAAAATTCTTTTGTTTATAGTGCTGCCATCTTTATTCAAGGAGTTCTTCCAGGTAACTTACTTTATATTTATTTATGTACATTTGATTTATTATCTGTAAATACATTCATTGCTGATTTTTATGTAGCACTTTACTATTGATTGTTTTTACATCCTATTTATAATTATGTGATCTCACATTTTTATACTGGATTTTAATAAACTTTGAAACTTTGAAACGACATTGCCAAACACTGGCGTAGCAGGCGGGTGGACTGGGTAGACAGGGGCCCCCAACCAAACTCGCAGAAAAAAACCCTCAAAAATCGTAACTGTGTCTACTGTCTAACCACCCAGTATATGCCCGATAAGAACCTCAAAGCTAAGAACAACTCCAGAACTGCTTTTGAAATACTAGGCAAGAATGGGATACGGGATTCAACCTGGTGGGTGCAATGTCTCACCCTTACCCCGTACCTTCCCATGGAGATTGGACGGGTCTTATGAACATGGGTTTATGATACCATTGGTTTGCTGGCCCCTCACTGTCTCTTGTCCATACTCCATAGGCCCTCGAGGGTCTTGCTACGCCGCTGTTGCCAAGTAAGGAGAGGGGAGGGTATAATAAACGTTGATGCTATAAGCTTATGACGGAGAGATTAAACCATACCGGTACTACCAGCTACCGTATTGTCTGATACGTATTATGGTAATGACGCTACTTGTATGAATCAAACGGGTGATTAAAAAGTTTGCCTTGACAAGAATATATCTGTTGGGGGGGGGGGCTTAACTTGCCATTACAAAGGCAAGTGATCGGTTGGCGTCTTTGTGAGGCGGGGAAGCTGGGTGGTGGGCGGCAGACTCCACCACGATTCTGAAGTGCACGATTCCCACTGCAGGCTGGTACATTTCACATGGTAGACGTACAACATATAAGTAACAAGTCTGTGTCTAAAAGTATAGTTGCTCGAAATCTAGAGCGTTTTGGGAGTCACATTTTCAACCTTGACCCTAACTAAGGTTAAAATTGGTTCCATCTCCTTCCCTTCTTTATAGAAACTACACCACCTACTAAGGGAGAATTACCGGATTCGTCACTCCAAGCGACTGTACCCTGCAAATTTCTTCATACCGCTTAGGTTTCGATTATTTTTTTGCCGTAAAAATATTTTGTTAAAGAATGTTCGGGACATACAGGGCTACTTTGAATCAGGCATGGGGTAATGTGAACCGTCGCTCAAAATTTTAAATAACATGTCCCACGTTTGCCCACAATAGCATTTATTTTGCCAGAACATGGCAAATATTTTGTATGTACGGGGGTGGAAACCCTTATCCCCCTTGCCCAGCCTCCTACCCATATGTCGGAAAAGTAAAAGCTAAGTTGTGAACGGGAAGACATCAGTATGGATTTTTATTTAGCCTTGTGGTGTTGTTGCCTTGCATATTGAGTAGTAGAAACTTTGACAGCTTATTCATACTTCTTTTGTCATTCACATTACATAATTCTCTAACTTGCAAGCCGTATTACATTGTAAGGGTCTACATATGAAATGTTCATATGCACCAACACGGGTAACTACTACTATGGGGTCGGTCGGTCATCCGGGTTTTTTTCTTTACCCCAGCAACTTTGGAGTGAAAACAACAACTGACTGCAGTTTAACCATATGAGAATACTTTACGCGCTACACTGCTGGAGTGAAAGCAATCCCTGCGCTACACTGTAGTGTAGAATGAGTGCAATACATTTGTTTTCACTCAGACACGTTGTTGTCATTTGGAAGTGACGTGTCACCGACCGACCCCATAGCGTTCCTGCAGAGGTTCTTCACTGACGTCACAAATACATGTGACAACAACAGCGTCAGCCATAGTGGGCGTCAAACTTATCGCGCGCAACATGTACGTTGTGTACAAATGTATATAATCATTCAGTGTTTACAAACAAAGACGCCACTGCGCGTCGGTAAAAGAGTTTGTAAGGCGCGCTTACACTGTCGTCACAATGCAAAGTAGATTTCGGTTCGTCTACTTTCTGCGTGCAATCGCACAAGCGTTTACACGCGCAACATCGAACATACACGCATGTGTTCTTGCGCATGCTCTATGCCAACCAGTGACGTTACCGTGAAAAGCCTAATTGGTCAAAGGTTAAAATGTTTAAAACATTTTTTGCAAAGAATGTTTTCTTGATGATAGCGAAAGTTTTTTGCGTAATCAGCAAGGGAAATTACAGGGCCAGCAGTTTTATTATCGATTCTCAACCCAAATGTACATCGTAGAGCTAGATGGGTTTCTGAAATTCTTCAGCAGATAAATATTTAACACGGAAGTCTACATACTAAATTGCCTAGTGCTCACTTCATATTCAGTGACCGCCCAAAAGTAATACGATAGAGTTTTCAATTGTGATCGTTGTGATGTTGTGCGTGTGAAGTTTTTAAACCAACCACATGAAGCTCACCCGAAGGTCATACCAAGGACTTAAGAAATGGAACCTACTGTCATTGTGCTTGGTGCTCAGCATAGGCAATGGAGTAGGGAAAACAAGCCAGTGAGCCACAAC
>WURT03009459.1:5713-16488 GCA_009936505.3 Holothuria glaberrima
AAAGCCCCAAGTCAAAAATATGAGGGCGGAACTATGCTTCCGACCCTAGTTCCAATGACGAAAACCCCTTAATTGTCAAGAACTGTCAAAAATTTGCTGTAATTTACCTTAAAATTTGTCGAAATGATGCACCAAATTGCATCTAAGGACCCTCCCCTTAGACCCCTCACCCAGGACAGCAAGGTCCAGCCCCCCCCAGTCTCGAACAGCTTTTTCTACGCCTACGCGGGAATTGTAAATGAGACATGGATGATGAGAAGGATTCTAATGGGCTTTTGAAGAGTTATGTCATCAAGCTATTCTATGGTAACTAGGTCTAATTATGCTAATTGACAATTTACAACATTCTAGTAATACAGAGTATAAACCACTGTATTCGAAATTGTTTTAATATACACGATTAACTAGCAATGTAAACCTTGAATAAGTACCAGACCTAGTCTGGTACAACTACGAGAAAGAAAACGTGCAGGAGGGTAGGTTAGGGGGTTTTCAATAAATAACCCCCTTACTAATCAACTTTCAAAGACACATCAATTTAAGAATGATTTCGTTTTTGCATGAACTATATTTTGGTAACAAGTAACTTATTTGGCATATATACCGACGCCGAAAACGACTGGTAGAAGAAAGGAGAGAACATCCCACAATATTTTGTCCGATTGTTTACTATTCCCTCCTTAATAAAGCAAATATTGTCTGGATCTTTGCTTGGGTTAGATGAGGTGTTCGGTTAGGTGATTTCACACAATAAAGGCAAAAAGGCAATAACAAAAGGCATGAAAGAATGCAAAGAGCACTCCCTCAACAAAACTATTAGTTACCGGATTCGTGGCTAATCTTTGAGTCATCAGATGCTTACAAGGAAGGGGCCGGCTGTAGCCCCCAATTCGGGCAAAACAATTGCTATTTACTGGCAAATTGGTCGCAGACAAGTTGTATATTGGTAGGGTGTCCTGAGTATTAATCACTTATTGAGCACGAATATTTCTTGGATTTGGTTTCATATTGCCGGGTATGAGAGGGGCACGGACAGCGATAGGGAGGCGGTAATGGGAAGATTGTGGTTTAAACTATCTGGCAAAAACTACAATAACATCATTTATTGCCCTAATGTCCTGGATTTTATAGAAGTATTTAGATTAATAGTTTAACGGCGTTCAGTTCTTACCTACAGTATCAGGACATTCAACAGAGCGATGCGTGGAAACATGGAAATTAAGACATAGATAACAGTGACCCTCAGTTTATTTTCAAAAATTGGCGAAATCTTATAAATCTCCTTTTATTACTCTTGCAAATATCATTTGTATTTTTCATTGTGAAAACATTCAATACTGAAAGTTAACCAAGGAGTTATGTTACATGAATTTAACAAAAAGTAACAAATATATTGTCAACAGCCATTTCTGAATTGGGATGATGCGATGATTCAATGGGGGGGGGGCTGCATTTTCTCTGCAAGGGTTCAGAGGGGAATTTGTAACCATTGAAGTAATAAGTCGATTTAGTGTGATAGAGCAAAAGAAACCCTGGTCGGAGAGAACTTGCATTGCACCGTGCGTTTTCTTTCGAAGACACTATAAAACCTTTAGTCCTTAATTTCATAGAATGAAGCAAATAAAGAAGACAACTTTGAAATTGAAGATGACTTACTAGACTTTTACAGCAACTGCCAATCTTTGTTTTTTTGTGTGTTATATTTACTTGGTGGGCCAGGAAGTTACCACTTTAGGTAAACAGAATATGAAAGGAAACCAACATGAGTCTACAGCAACATTTTGAACAAAATCTGCAAAATCTCGAAAAATAATGAATATTGCAGAAAATGAGTTGTTTGTTTGATTCGGATCCGGTGACATACCGCTGGTAATGAACGGTAAATTCCCTAACAAACTGACAAATCGTTGGCTATGAAGTTCGCTTTACATCGAGGCCATATCACGGTATCTTTTGCATATATTCACAGAAGTATAAGGAAGTTGTAAAGATAACCGATCACTTAGGAGTATTATTAACGCTACTAAAGTGAGAGTATTGAAAAACGGCTTGATTCGGATCCGGTGACATACCGCTGGTAATGAACGGTAAATTCCCTAACAAACTGACAAATCGTTGGCTATGAAGTTCGCTTTACATCGAGGCCATATCACGGTATCTTTTGCATATATTCACAGAAGTATAAGGAAGTTGTAAAGATCACTGACCACTTAGGAGTATTATTAACGCTACTAAAGTGAGAGTATTGAAAAACGGCTTTGTTTAAAATGACTCAATTATTTCGAGATATTGAAAATTATATATCAATGGCTTAACAAAGTGAAGGTTATTGGACTCAAGGCAAATGATGTTTTCTTAAAGAATGATTTTCAAAATTGCAAACTTATTCAAATCCCATCAGATATTTTCTTGAGTATGTTACGCCCAAATGCTGAGGCATATAGTGCATGGTGTATTTGAACGCTTATACAAAAAACAAATCCTGGGTACTCAACTGCTCAGTAATACATATTGAGTGGAAATTACTATAATGGTCGTAATTGCAGCCCCCCGTCCCAGAAAACTAACAATAACCAGATAACTCCATATCAGAATATCAGCGAGTCCATAAAAGTACAACGTTCTACAGAAGTAGTATATCTACCAATATAAAGAACATGACAGATGTGTGGGTTAGACGGGTATAATCCTAAAATTTTGATATGACTAAATTTGGCATTAATTTTAATATTTTTAATAATTTCATCCGTTAAAGTGTACCAGAGTTGTTGACTCGAGTCGTTGACTTGAACTCGAGTCCTACTCGAGTCGCACTTTTTCTTGACTTGCGACTTGACTTGACTTGAGACTTGACTTGAATTAAAGACAAAAAGACCTGTGACTTGACTTAAACATATTTGACTTGGTGACATTAAATGAAATATTGTCGCAGAGTGTAGCATGAACTTTTTCATCAAAAATTAAGTAAAAACAAATTGCCTTTTAAAGCTCCTGCTTATATAAAGAATATTACTTTCCAAGAGGTCCCTGCTGCATTTAGCATTTTCCCCCTCATGAAAAGCAAAATCGCCCAGGCATAAAAAAATTTCCATACTTGTGTGTAGACGTACTGTCCACCATAATCATACATGTTCGCCTTGCGCAACGGGAGGGAATCATGATATTCTCAACGCTGCTTTCTCAGAACTTTTCTGAAATCTTTCCCACAGTATAATTTAATAAAACGGTTTTACTTGTCATAAATTTTTAGAGCAATAGCAGGCATACTTCCACTTTTTTTCTCCCCATTCTAAGCATGCATTCAGTTTAATGGGTAACTTTTACACAGGCTCAGACAGAGAGAACCTATTGCCATATTGAAAAAAAGCTTGACATATTATGCAGGTTACCCATAAAGTCCAAAAATGTTGAGTGGCGTTGTGTTTGAGGAATACCCTCCTAACTTTTCAAACGTTTCCGTTTCCATAAGAACTTAGTTTTTCTTATTTAACACATTGCTAACTACTAAGAGTACGTGCGTTTACCTTATATTATCCATAGATTGTCCTGAGCAATTGTTGCTTGGAAGTTCCTTAGTATCTGGAAACAATATATTTCGTAACCCCCCCCCCCCCAAAAAAGTAAAATGTCAAGGTGTGACCTCTTTGGTTTAAATTGTTTTATTTTTTTTCGGTATATAGGCTTATCATTATTTTTTTTATTTTGAAAATTATGACTTTTGACTTTACTTGAGCGTAAATGACTTGTGACTTGAACTGACTTGGGCGAGAATGACTTGCGACTTGAATTGGAGTTAAATGACTTGAGACTTGTCTTGAAGGTAGATGACTTGGGACTTGACCTGACTTGAGAAAAAAGGACTTGGTTATAACTCTGAAGTATGCTCTCATTGTCTGTTATTCTCCATCTTCTTGGCACACATTTCTTGGATAAATGATGCTCAAAACTTAATAGAAACTCTTAACTTATGTTTTAATTCTTATTTCAGGTAAGTCGAAACACCCTTTCATTGCATTTCTTCATACCGAGTCAAATATCAACATTTATATTTATATATTAAAACCGCTGTTTTGGAGTATTTATATAAACTTATATCTCTTGCGCTAGATGTTGGATTTACGGTACAGTACTTTCAAAAGAAAACGGTGAGTTTTGATATTAATACAAGACAATCAATATAAAGTGGGGACGTTGAAGGTAGTATCGTACAATAAACTCAAAAGAATAGTAAAAGAATTTGATGAATGGCATGTTGAGCTCAGGGGTATCTATAGATTTTCGAAAGTGATTGTACATGTACTCAAACTAGACGACATAATAACAATGCATAATTACAATGCACAATATTACACATAGGGCAATGTTAATAATATGTTATATGTTCCACTGCTATCCTTACAGATAAACATTCCATTTTGGACAAAGCATTAAAAGAAGTATACAGAAAGAGGTACAAAGGTGTCAAACCAATACCTTTCCAACATGATACTTGGCGTTGTGTCAACGATATATTTGTAGAAAGCAAAATAGAAGTGTTAGACAACTCCAAGTCAAAGGAAGATCCAACCAGGTGGTCATCCATAAAATCACGTCATGAGATGTTTACCAAACCGACATTTGACAGACACATCACCATTGAAGGTGAGCCTGGATTCGGCAAGTCCACACTGTTACTACAGCTTGCATATGACTGGTGCACATCATCAACAGATTCACCTCTCCGAAATTCGTACATCTTCATCCTGCTTCGCTTGAAGGATGTCACAGATACGCCTGATGTCTATGACGCAATAAAAATGATGCTACCGGAAGACCTGTCAATCACACGTGAAGATATCAAGGCTATAGTCACCAGTGGTTATTGGAAGGTGGTGCTAGCGTTGGATGGTTACGACGAATACTCAGGTATGGATAACACATCGTCGGATATCAACGAAATCATAAAAGGGCGTATGTTGACGGCGTGTATAATCATCATAACCACTAGACCATCATGTCTACCAAAGCTGCAAAGTCCAACTGTAACACATTGTAAACTAACAGGATTTGATCAAGGTATGCAAGAAGAGTACATTGACAAAGCAATAACACACCAAGCTGCAAGCAGTGGTATGAAGGAATTAATCATGAGAAGACTGAAAGAAAATATTGTTTTATATGACATTTGTCAAGTGCCTTTATTTTTTGCGACATTTGCCCACATGAACTACATTGGTGCAGAACATCAGAAATTAAGCTCAGTGACAAGTTACTTTGCTTTCATGTTAGCGAGCTTTTTGGGTCATCTGGAAAATAAGGGAATGGAATTTAAGCGCGGTCAGCGAAGGTTAATTGAAAATTACGGCCAACGGTTTCAAATGGCAAAACTTGCTTTTGATGGACTGAGCAGCGAGGAACATAAGCTTCTGTGGAGGCACGATGAGATCTTGAAGTTGTTAGACTCGTCTTGCTACAACAGATATATAGAGGCGGGGATTCTCTTGGAGGAGGAACATGGGGGTTACAAGGTGACCGTTGGTCAACATGCTGATGATCAGATAGAAATATCAACATACGTACGGTTCTTTCATAAAACATTTCAAGAATTTTACGCAGCGCATTACATTGCTCATCTTGCTGAAACACAGGATGCTGACACTTTGAAGACGACGTTGGCAAAGTTTGATTTATATAATTGTCAATACGTAATGCGTTTTGCATGCGGATTAAAGGCGAATGCCGCTAGAGTTATTCAAGATTACTTGTGTAATCTCGGAAAAGACGGTAGGACATTTTCTATGTTATGCATTATGGAGCAGGAAGCGGGAGCCGTTGACAGTACGATATCTCAGCTCTGCAGTGAGGAGGTTGCATTCAACGACTGGGACAGTAGACTTCTGCACAGATCGTACATTCAGCTTCTACAAATAGCATCTCAACGAAATGTAAGTACGACCATTGGCGTAGTGATTCCTTGCTAAGGGCAGAAGGAATTTACGTTATCACGCCGGCGATTGTGTGTATGTTTGTAAGTTTGGAAGCTTTTTTTGCAAACACGATATCTCAAGATAACAATGATGGATAAATTTCATACTGGGAATATGGAATTAATGTATTAGGAGAGAGCCCTTTTTTGTTTTGGTGTAGCTCAAAGGTCACGTGAGGTCATCACAGGTCAAAAACCGAAAACCATGTAAACACGATATCTCTAGGTAAGAAACATGGATGATTCTCATACTTGGAATGTGGAAGCGTTAGGTCAGAAGATGACCCATATTGATTTGGGTTAAAGTCAAACGCTAACTGAGGTCACTGGAGATGAAAATACGAAATTCTTAAAAACTGCATGTAGTCACGATATCTAATAAATTTATTATAGCAATCATGATGGCAATCTTCATACTTGGAGTATAAATTTATCATATTAAAAGGAACAACTTCATTGTTTTTGGTGGAAGTCAGTGGTCATTTCAGGCCATCAGGGTCAAAATTTGAGACTCTTGAAAAAACACGATATTTTAAGACAGGGATAATGGTCCTTTTCATTTGTTTGGTATAAAGATAGGAATAAGTGATCCCTTTCAAACTTGGTGTAAAGAAGCGCTACTTAGAGGGAGATAGGGAACCCAATGAGTTTGTTAAAGTTGAAAGGTCATATGAGATCATCAGAGGTAAAACTACGAAAGCTCCCTAAACTAAAAAGACAGTGGGTGGCACCTCCAAAATGTGTCCGACGTTTCGTGACCAACGAATGTAGGTGTCCCTTTGATCCGGATTGGGCTCAAATTTTATCCGGATATTTTTAGCGTGTAACATTCAAAAAAAATATGGAGAATAACAATTTTTTTTTTCTCACAAGCATAGGTGTTTAAGCAATAGTTCTAATTTTTACTTTTCGTCCCTTAGAGATAGAAAGCTCAATCAGCAAAGTTTGTTCAACTGTCGACCTGGCTCTCCCTTCCGGGGATATAGGCAATGTACCAAACCTGAATGTGCTATGAAGTAGAAAGAACCTTCCGCCGTGCGTCGCTCTCTGTAGCCTAACGCACTACGGTAAATGCAAAAACTAAAGAACTATGTCATTAATGATGGAAGTTCTGACTTTACGGAAAGTGTGTAATAAATGTGTCTGTCCGTCTAAATTTTTCCGCCTAAACAGAAAGCAAATTGTTGCTTTTGACATGACTAGGGCCATACAAAACCGACAAAACATCGCACTCAAACCGCTGAAGCTCTCAGACTACCCGGGACCCGCCCAAAGAAATCCCCTAGCAAGCTTCCATAGAGCACCCAAAAGTTGTAGGAACTTCAGTACGCACATTAAAAAAATAATGTGCATTAGATACTCAGAAAAGTGGGGAGTTTACGTGCTGTGTACATCAAAACGCGCTCACTCTACTACACAAAGACTACAACCTTCTCGTTTTTGGTATTTTTACCCAGGTGGCACAGTAACTATGCCTTGGGAAAAGGCTATCAAATTTACACATCGTGAATCTTTGGTGCTTTGGTTTTCACGCGGGGTCAGGCAAATAAAAAGGAAAAAAAAAAAACAGGTAACCCGTCACCGAAATGATGTCGGTTTCATGGCAGGCCACGTTGGTCCGGGATCACCAGGACCATTCGAGGCCAACTTCTGTCTCAAGTAGTTTTAGTTTGTTCACTGTTTTGGACGATCTATTCACACCTTTAACGTGTAGTTTACTGGTTAAGGTGGGGTGGGGTAGAGGTTATCTTGCTCGAAACTGGAAAATTATAGAAAAAACTCTACAGCGTGTAAAGCGCTCTGGCAATTTTGGTACCTTACTAATGGCCATAGACAGAGACAAAGAAATCGTAGAGCCTACTGGTTTCTTACGAGGACTGCATAAGTTATCGTACTCATTAACTCTTCTCAACGAAATGGTGAAAATTTTCCACAGAGGAGGCAATGATCCATTGGATTATCCAAACTGGCATCACGACTAGGATCCATACATTGTATTGTAAAGTGGTAATAATGAATTACTTAGCTTGAAGAAACGCTCCAAGCTAGATGAAAATAGTTTTCTTGATTTTAAATGGGCCGAAAGTCTTATCCTCATAATATCTGGAAAAATACAAAACCGAGCATTGCCCCTTGACTAAGTATTACGTGCACACGTGTTAACTTCTTACTCAATGGTTTACCTGGTATTTATCTCAGGAGAGATTATTCAGTACGAACCCAAAAACTCTGGTCATGTTTAGGGCCCTGTAAATTTCTTCTCATGACATTTTTTTCATAACAAAAACTTCCAAAAAGCTGGAAATGAACCAGACCTTCCCCTTACTAAGTAACTTGTAGGCTGTAAGTAGCTTAAGAAGCCTTCTTTGGGAGTTGTTTTAATCACACACTGATATATCTTTTCCCATGCTTTTATCGTATAAGGTAACCCACTCTCGGAGTAGGTTTAAGCAAAATATATAATTATTATAAAAAGTGGTCATTTTGCTTTAACGCCATCTTGGTTGGGGTGAATTCCAACAAAAATGTTCTGAAAAATAAGTTTTGATCATAAGGTTTCAAATATGACCAAATAGTTTAAGCAAATGAGTCAAATATCTTTTCCATTAATATTTTTCTCATTATTTTAATATATTTGATAACTATATATATATATATATATATTTAAGGAATAAATCATATTTGGCGAAGTATTATTGGTGAATAAACCGTCGAGACTCCAATTTTGACAAAATATATGTGTGTGTCTATAACGCTAATTCCTCCCCCCCCCCCCTCCCAACTTAAGGCGAAATTCTCTTTATCTTCATACCAAAAGGCGAAAAAAAATATATATATAAGCATATATTTCCCCCAACTTCCTCAATATATAAACAACGTTAATTCAATGACCTGCCATCCGTGCTAGTTAACAGGTAGGTGTCCGTAAATTCGTCGACTTTGAAGTAATATATAGATTGTGTCGTTACCACACGTTTACGTATTCCTATATAAAAAGTGTTAAAACGTTAAGGGGAATCAGTTTTTTCGCACTATTTTTTTCTCCCAATGGTCGACTTTTCAACAACTTCTTTCGTCCTAAGGTGGGAATTAGAGAAATACACACACACACACACATATATATATATATGTATATGTATATATATATATATGAAAGGATATGACTTAGTGTTTACAATAGTATTTATAATTAAGTCTAAAATAGAGTGGTGTAACAGAAAAGAAAAAAAAATGAGATGCTTTTACCAAACATAATAATCTAATCATGAAAACTAGCAAAAAAAGTCTAGACATTAAGGTTTGTTACAATTCTAAGTAGTATTTAAATAGCAATATTAAAGATTACAAGACAGCTTAAGAATCTAGACAATTGTAACTTACGGGAGATGAATTGGTGTGTTGCCGTTGGCTAGTGCTATGAGTAAGTGTGCAGTGGATCATGTAATGTTACTTGTCTACGTTGATACCATTAGGGCTTAAAGTTTTCAGCTTTTCAATCCAGAACGATTCTCTGTGTAGGATAGTGGTGTGCGATCTGTCTTTTATGAGTTCAGTGTCGATGAGTGTGACGTTGTCTATAGAGTGTGATGGAGAATTAAAAGGTATGGTGTAGGGCAGTTGCTTTGCACTAGTTTTGTTAAAGTTGATCATTTCTGATCTCGTGTTGCTAAATCTTGTGTATAGTGTGGTTTCTGTTTTACCGATATATTGCTTATTGCAGGCTGTGCAGGTAATTAAGTAAATAATCCATTCCGATTTACAATTAATGTGTGATGTTATTGGAAATGTTTGTCCTTTTTTGGTGCTGGAGAATTTATCTGTCTGTTTGACGTACTTGTGTAACATGCAACGTTTAGATTTACAAGCATAAAAGCCGTGTTGGGCCGGGTGTGTATCTTCAATGTCATTGGGCGAGGGGTCCCTAGCCCGCACCAGAAGGTCTCGTAGAGACCGTGGACGACGGAAAGCAAACATGAGGGTTCTCTAAAAACTAATTTTAGTTCTGGGGAATCAGTCATTGCTTAAGTACATTTTTGTAGTTTCTTGTGGAGATTAAAGATTATTGGCGAGTAAGTGATTAACCAGTGGTACCCTCGTGTTACTTTTTTTTCTTTGTAGGTTAGTAGATCATCTCTTGATAATTTTTGTGCGTTATGTATTTGTTCTTTTACTACATGTGGACTGTATACTCTGCGTGTGAACTGTTTGATAAGTTCAGAAAGGTGGTAGCTTGCTGTATTTTCTTCAGAGCAATTTCGGATGACCCTAAGTGCCTAACTGTATGGTATGCTCGTAAAAGTGTGTTTTGAATGACACGATGTAGGTATAAGATAGGCGTGGGAATCAGTTGGCTTAGAACAGAGTTGGGTTTCAAGTCGATTGTTACTTTGGGTGATTTGTATGTCTAGAAACTGAACACTTTCTGGGGAACTGTCAAAGATGTATTCAATAGTTAGGTGGTTTGTGTTCATTTTGTTTTGGAACTGAGTGAGTTTACGCAATGTGGATGTCCAGATGAACTGTATGTCGTCTATGAATCGTTTCCATGTGTTCGTCAGTATGTGATTGGTTTGTTGAAGAATGTTGTGTTCTAGTGCCCCCATAAAGATGTTGGCATATGGGGTGCAACAGGTGTGCCCATGGAAGTTCCTTGCAGTTGTTAGTAGTGTTAACTATTAATTTTGAAGTTGTTTAGAGTATATATATATATATAGATAGACAGACAGACAGACAAATAGATAGATAGATAGATAGATAGATAGATAGATAGATAGATAGATAGATAGATAGATAGATAGATAGATAGATA
>WURT03009470.1:0-13275 GCA_009936505.3 Holothuria glaberrima
TTGTGAAATGCCATAGGAAAATGCCTTTAAATCGTGTTCGGCGTACATCAAGCTCCATATTTTTCTCTGGTATAAGATTGCCACATTATCGCCTCTTGCTTTCGGTGAATAGCTATGGCTCGAATAATCGTGTACTTCGTCGCAATAACGGTCATTAACCATGTAATGCAAAACTTGTCAATTACGTGCAAAGCGGGCCAAGAATTTCGCATTTCAGTTTTACAACACCGTCATCCTTAACTTGAATTTATACGTTTGGAATGGTATTATGGACAATTGTAGGAAGGTTTAAGCGCACGACGCCCTCGGAAATTTTGATAGTTTGCAAATGATGTACTTAAACTTTAGTTTGCAACTGATTTGTGACAGAATATGAAAGAAACAACTTATCAGCATTTTGTTTCACTGCTAAAAAGTCGAAGGGGGTCGGGACCCTTTGGACCCCTGGGCCTATCCCTGGTAACCAAACCTAAGATTGTGACCTGGTGAAACAAGACCCAGATTTATCTTTCACGCTGTGGGGCATTTTTACTACAAAATGCATCACGTGCTGATCATTCTTGAGTTTGTTCGGTTCGCATCAAATAAAATTGCTTGAACTGATAAATAGTATAATGGTTGCTTAACGAAGGACATTTTTTCATCTACAGAAAACCCCAAATTAACACGAACTTTGAAGAGGCTCGCTCACAATATCGCATGCAATGGTATATGTTTTAACGATTTCTGTATACGTGTGCTAAGCTCAAATTTCTAGCCAAGTTTATTTTGGAAAAGAACGAATTTTTAAATGGCAAGTGGAGGAGCCGGGGATGCCAACATTTTTCTGAGAGCAAAGTCTGATCATGTTTCCGCGGAATCCAAACTCCTCCTGAGCTTTAAGAAGGGATGTTTATTTGTTCTTGTTCACAATCACAAATTTTTAAAACACAGGAAAAAATATTTCTTTGTGTTTAATGAATATGGCCGTTACGGGTTCATCCTGGAAAGTCACGTGAAAAAAGTCAAGCTATCTGAAGCTGATGAAGACAACTTCTTACAAAAAGTGAAAAGGAAACACGAATTAAAGGTACCACGTACGGCTCCTTTGAGCAGCAGCAATTGTGTGGCTGTAGATACGTACATTCCACCTCCGGCTGATCGTGCAGTATCCCTCTGCCTGGAAACTGATGACGTCATTCAGATAGATCATAAAGCGGAGGGCGGGTGGTTTTATGGAACATGCCGTGGCAAAAAGGGTTGGTTTCCAAAACATTTCGTGAGAGAATGTTCATTGCAAATAGAAAACAAGGAACGCTTAATATATCACTTTACAGTTGAAGCAACAAACTCTTACTTGGGCCAAGGGAGTGAATTACCATTTTCAGCCAAGGATAGATTGGACATTATAAAGCGACCAATGTCTACGGACACTCACTGGCTTGCACGAAACACAGTGGGAAAAATTGGACAAATACCCAGATCGCACGTAGACGAGAGACCAGAGATGCATAGCGTCTTGAGACACTTTGAATGGTATCATGAAACCTGCTCTCGTGAAGGAGCTGAAAGTTTACTAAAAAAGTACGATGCACCTAATCATTTCCTTGTGAGAGATTCCGAATCTTTCGTAAGTATCCTTCATCTTTACTTTTATTGTCAAATTAACTAATTGCAAAACTCTCATAAGTCGGGCGACCGCCTCCTTCCAACTGACTGAGGCCACGGAAGCTTCTTTACGACTCGGGGCACTTTCACGCTAGGAGCGACGCAACGCGACGCGATGCCATGAACAAAATTGACTGAACCAACTTAGATCCTTTCACACTGGGCGCGATTAGTGTTGGAACGATTATCGGTATTTACCATCGGTATCTGCCGATATTCCCAATTTTTCGACCAGTATCGGTATCGGTAAAATTTACCTAAAATGTCGATATCACTAAACCGATATATATTGACCTATAGCCTATGTCATGAAAATGGTACACTATTTGAGTACTTTTTCATGCAAGGTCCAACATTTTAGCTCATCAAGATGAAACGACGGTAAGCTGTGGTGCCAAGCAGCCAATGGTTAGAATGCAGAATGCTTTTTTCGCAAATATCGGCATCGGATCGGTATCGGCCGATATTGAGAACTACAATATCGGTATCGGTAAATATCAGCTACTTGCAATATCGCTATTTACAACAAATATCAGCTACTTACAACACTAGGCGCGATACGTGAGACAGGATGCAAAGAAGCTGGGTTGATATAACTGCAATTTTCACCCACTTGAGCAATATTTTGTGTGACCAATGATAAGACAGAATAGCTATTTTGTTAGAAAATATGACAAATTGGTCAACTGAATATCGCTAAGAAAAGGCGAAAAGTCACCTGTAGTGTGAGAGGGCTGGCGATATTTTTATCGTAATGTATTGTGTCGCGTCCTAAGCTTGTAGTGTGAAACGGGCTTTGTGGGCCTATGTTGGGCTTTTTAAAAGACGCTTTTCATTCGTATTATTATCCTTTTTAGTTTCCGTATGTAGACTGTATCTACCGCCAGACGTTTCCAGATGCAACACGCTGGCAAACTGTGCAGCTTGTTTTGAATTGTAGTTAGTACAGTGTTATTTTGGCATGCAGGCGTATATATCCGCTAGAAGTTCTCAAAACACCTCACCCCTGACAAAGCGCCACCTATTTCAGCGACTGGGATAAACTCTATCAGGTCATTTAGCTAGATATTTATCTATTTTAACAATAAGAAAGCATGGCAAATGATCATGGTATCTGTATCTTGGTAAGAATGATAAGCCTCTCATTATTTAAGACATGATGATTAAATTGCTAGTAGTAAAGATAAGATATGGTGTGATAATAAACAATGCAGAGGAAGAGACTAGGCCGTACGTCGTGAGATAAATTGCTTTCTTAGTAAAGGGTTTATTTACCAGTGCAGGAATACAAGACTTTGGTTCACACTTCATTGGCCACTATTTGTAAACGTTTTTTGATCTCATTAAATACATTTAAATTACTTAATAAGAAAACACTTTTTTGCATAAAATTGAGAATATCAATGACTTGTAGATGTTGTGATCAGTCAAGTCAAACAATGAAGACAAACAAAATATCCATCTAAGAAAGTTTGTAGAATTACGTCAGGTTGCTTTAAGTGGAACGAATAACTATGATAGCTGGTAAACAAGCTTGAAACTTTCCCTGAACTATGCCTTTGATTAGAAGGGGATATGAGCATACAGAACTTATCTCGGTGTGAGTCCTAGCCCACTTGTCCACTAGTATTCTATTATCAGACTATTTCTCCTAGTAGTTATTAATGCTTTACACTTTATGATTGTCTGCCGCTCTTCACGATGACTCCTCCTCGTCTCGAGAGTTCCTGCATATACGTGTTGTCAAGAACAAGCCTTCTCCCTGCAATAAGTAGGGAGTTGCTATAACTCCCATAACAAGTGTGCTGACTGCAGTCCTCGCTGACGGTACATCGTTCAAGCAGGGAGTTGCTTCCTGGTTCAAGTTACAACGGTTACCACGTTTTGCCAAAGTCATTGTTGGGACAGGGTGTTGCTATTTGACATATAGCAACTCCCTGGTTGAGCACTCCATACATAACTCTATAGGTCGCCTCAAAGGTTACAAATAAATACACCAATGACATTAATTATAATTATAGGCGTGGAAAGCTGTTTGAGACTGGGGGCTGAGCCTTGTTTCGGATCGCCGTCCTGGGGGAGGGGTCTAAGGGGGAGGGGTGTCCCCCTCCCCTTTGGAAAATTTTTTCTGATATTTGGGGGACCTTAGATGCATTTTGGTGCATAATTTTGGAAAAATTTTAAGGTAAATTACTGCAAAATTTTGACATTTTTTACAGAAAATTTTTGAAATTTTTTTTAAAAATATTTTGGATATTTGAGGGACCTTAGATGCAATTTGGTGCATAAAATACTGCAAAATTTTGACATTATTAACAGAAAATTTTTGAAAATTTTTTGGGAAAATTTTTTGATGTTTGGGGGAACTTAGATGCAATTTGGTGCATAATTTTGGAAAAATTTTAAGGTAAATTACTGCAAAATTTTGGCATCTTTTAAAAGAAAATTTTTGAAAATTTTTGGATAGTTGAAGGACCTTAGATGCAATTTGGTGCATAAAATACGGCAAAATTTTGACATTATTAACAGAAAATTTTTGAAAACTTTTTTGGAAAATTTTTTGATGTTTGAGGGAACTTAGATGCAACTTGGTGCATCATTTTTGGAAAAATTTTAAGGGAAATCACTGCAAAATTTTGACAATTTTTACAAAAAATTTTTGAAAAATTTTTTGGGAAATTTTTGGATGTTTGAGGGACCTTAGATGCAATTTGGTGCATCATTTTTGGGAAAAATTTTAAGGTAAATTACTGCAAAAGTTTGACAATTTTTACTAAAAAAAATTCTGAAAATTTGATTGGGAAATTTTCGGATATTTGAGGGACCTTAGATGCAATTTGGTGCACCGTTTTAGACAAATTTTAAATACAGATATTCGTCATCCCAATGTATATTTTTAGTGCGGTGTTATTAAAATTCTCAGTTGGTGACTGCTCTAGGCTGACATCAAAGTTTGAAAATTCGAAAGATGCAGAGTAGCTCACATTCCACACAATGCAGAGAGGAAGAGAGTGTGTGTCTAAAGTACACATTATGGCCTTTTATGCTCACCAGGACATGAGCTTAAGCAATAAAATAGGTTTGTGTCTGCACAAGGAGGAGCTTTACTTAGTTGTGGGAGGAGCTACAAGTTGCAAAGATGGGAAAATTGGAACTTTTTGGGATGATGAGAATTGCACTTTACTAAATTACTGCAAAGTTTTGACATTTTTTGTGGAAAATTTTTGACAATTTCTTTGGAAAATTTTTGGATATTTGAGGGACCTTAGATGCAATTTGGTGCATCATATTTGGACACATTCTAAAGTAAATAACTGTAAAGTTTTGATATTTTTTACAGAAGAGACAAATAAGGGGTTTTCGTCCTTCGAAAGGGGGGGGGCTGAAGCACGCTTCCGCCCCCACAATTTTCACTGGGGCCGTCACCCCCCCCCCCGCTTCTTTCGCCCTTGATTATAATATCTAAGGTTAACGGAAGACAGCGATTTGAAAATGCCGATCGCTGAACGTAACTCCAGAGTAAAGCAATTATGATCAACCAGATATTCAGTGAAGGTTTTCCCTCACGTAATTATGATTGCTGACGTGACCTCAGTGAACATGTCGAGTCATTGTTTGATATCGACTAACAAAAAACAGGTCTACACAATGATTAAATAAACCTTCAATGCAACAAAGGAACCACAGTTGAGAAACTAAATGACCGAATTGTAGTGAAACGTCACTCATTTTTTTTTAACCAAAAGGGATTTTTAAAAAGAGGGAATGATGTCATAAAACATCTAAAGCATAGATGTTATCCACAGGAAGGAATTTGAAAGCTTTCTTTCTCACGAAAAAACGGTGTTGACTGAATCGAAAGTTCAGGGTATGGGTCGCCAAATTCGTAACGAGCAAAAAACAGCGAACAACGTTTAGACGACAAAGAAGCCACTGGTAACGTCACTTATCATAGTCAATTATCTAAAAATGTCTTTTTTCTTTTGAACAGCCCGGCTGTTTCACAGTAAATGTCACCACCGGGGTTAAACAGCGGATACTGAACGTTGCTGTAGAAGTATCGATGTCAGAATATAAGGTTAACGGCAAATCTTTTGAAACTTTACAAGACTTAGTGACCTATTTTGGACAACAACCCATCTTTGAAAGTGCTCCAGAATTGAACAATGGATACCAAATATATCTTGTTCACCCAGTCCATCGGGATTGGGGAATAGCTGAGCTAGGTAAGGGGTAACGATAATATACACGGGAGCAGTTAGAGGTGCTGTGGAAACTCTCCCCCAGGGCACATTCCACCTGCCCCCCCATGTACAAATTATGTGGCAATGTGACAATACAGTGCAATGGTTCAAAATGACACCTTCTACCCTTTCCTTTACCCCTACAAAATGAAACACTGTTCAGGTCAATCTTGCCACCAAAATAGAAAAGTGTCTGACCCGTTTTCGTGAGGAGGGATCACGATTTAGCGACCACATCAAAAGTGATGCCTCCATGTCGCTTTTCTATCACTTTTTATTTTTTGGTATGAAAATGTGGAATTAAGTCGGGAAATAGGTGAAAAAGTTGCCCTTCAGTCAGTTGCAAACTTTAACGAACTCGTTAACGCTCAACTCTTACTGAAACTTCCTAAGCTTGATAGTGGTTGAATCTCATGAATATTCACAGTAAAGTTTGGAAAATGTAGCATAAAATACAACAGCAACCGTCTGTACCATTCTGTAGACGGCAACTAGTAAATCAGCAACGTGCGCAATATTCGAAGTCGGTACCGGTACCAGAACTATCACTCCGGTATCAACTATCAATCCCGTGGAAAAAAAAACACAGGTGATTTGTTGTCTGATGCATGTAGAGATTTGCCATCTTTTGTCCGGAATCCGTTTGGAATTTTTATGGATATTTTAATCAGGAATTGGTGTTAAATTCCTGATAAAATCTAGTTTTTTCTCTCGATGTGTTGGCATGCATTGCACGCAGTCATCATCCATAAGAAACATCAAAAGACAAATGCATGATACTTCACATTTTAAGAAGTCAAATAAAGAAACGCTAAGATAACAAATCAATAATTATAGCTACATCTATTTCCTAGAAATGCAAATCTCATGTTTCAAGCCAGGGCGCTCTCTACTCTTGTCAGATAAGATTATTCAAGTTTTTCCATGCTGTGTTGACTGCGCTAAAAATCTGTTTTTCAAACCCCACCATTCCATTGTTTAAGTGGGGAATGACATGTTGCCAATCCCATTGTCTAAGGCCCGTACAAATGCATGGCGCTCTGAGATGTTTATGAAGCATATAATTGTGTCAATCCATTGTTTCTTTGAGCCTTTTGGTTCAACTGACCTGTTCATCCATAGTCATAACCTGTGAATCTATAGCAGCTGACCATAGTAGATTCGTCATGCTCGCTACATGTAGGTACAGAAAGTTTGATGAATAATCCAAAAACCTTACTATTGAAAGAGGTGCATTAATTTGTGCAAAAACTGACCTAAATCAATATGAAAAAGTTAAAAGGGGTAAAAACTAATTAACCAGTTCAGCCATGACAACGAGAGGAGCAAGTTTGGAGAATGTTAAGACAGACTGGTATTCAGAGGGACGCACCAATGTAAGGGCGGCGATTTGTTCCCAGTATTGGGGGACATAACTCTATTTTCAAATAATTTTCGGTGTGAAAAATCAAAGTCAATGGGCGATTTGTCAAATATTGGGGACATGTTCCCCTGCTCCCCCTCCCCTCCCCGGATCGCCGCCCATGCACCAATATAATTTGCTCACTGTGCTGACACCCACCGACGACAAAGCTTCCGTTACGTTAGATCATTCATGTCAGTCATTGGCAAAAACACTACTGAATTATTGCAAAATTATCACTGACTGAAGGAAACACCCTATTGGTTCATTTTGGTCTAATTGACAGGTTTTCCCATGTCCTCATGATGGGAGGTGGTTTTGTCTTTCTTTTTCCCGGTGCGCCATTTTGGGATCGGCCTGAATGTTATAAAACGTTCGTTTTCCTGTTTCCTGAACAATTGTAGGGTTTATGGATTATACTACACAGTTTCTAAGACTTAAAATAGGCTACGAGACTAATAATGTCAGTGTTCGGATTGTTGTCTAACTATCGGGATACATAAATTTGCTTTGAGGTCAAGTTTTCCATTCATACACCCTTCATACAAATTGACGAAGCGTATCAAGTTATAAGGAAATACACGTCTGCTACTGACTATACGCTGTAGTATTGCATTGTGAAGATGACGGGCATTTCAAGAGTATACCATATACAAATTGTCTTTAAGAGTTAACCGTTATATGTAAGCCTTGTAGAAGAAACTACTCACGTACGTTAGTTTTTATCTATTTACTTCAGAAGGAGAGTCGTGGTAGCAGTCGTCACTTTTAAGGTATGCAACTTTTATATTTATCTTAAAATTACTAATGTGATTAACTTATGGAGCTTACTGTATATGACGTAGGCAAGTATATGTCGTTGATAAGAAAAAAACACGTAACAAAGGAATTCACAATCAATGTGTTAGGATATGAAGAGTACTACACTTTTCTCAAGTGTTAGCTGCGCAACATCTGCGTTAAAAAGCAGCCAGAGTTTAAATTAGAAACATTCATTTGTTAAGTAGGCAGACAATGCTGTTAAGATATGTCCTAGCCGTGTTCAAGAATAGGTCCATGGTCTATAAACAATACGTTTCGTACGTATATTAGGCCTTTTATATATATTTTTCCTTTACTGAAATCAATAAATTGGTATAAAACAGAATTCCTTTAGGAAGAAAAGATGCATGCAAATTAGTTCCGCCTCCCTGTTAACATGCCCACATGAGTTATTAATGGGCATGATCGACGTTCCAAGAGAAAAGGCTGAGCTTGCAGGAGCCATGGGCGTTTGTGGCCCATCTTCAATGCGCAAGTTCTCCCTGTTGGGACTCTCAACTGCACTGAGGCCAAATAAATCTTCATAAGGCTCACATGAAAAGTTTTTATCCCATGTGAAGCCCACAAGGAATCTTGGTGCACCCAGTTTTGTTTGCCAATACTGGGCCACAAATGGGCCAGTTGACAAATCTGTAGATTGCAACTTGGAATAACTCTACATAACGATCAAATAAACTGTTTACAGACAACAAATATAAAAACAGCATTTCTTTTCTTTATTTCCAAATTAACTCTATGTTAAACTGGACCACTAAGGGCCCAATGCCGCTAACGTGTGGGCGTTCAAGGGCAATGATCCGCTACTCTAGTTGATTATGCTTTTCGTTCTTATTTTTGTTCAAACCTATGGTGTCTATAACCCGCTCTTCTGGTGTTTCTATTCATATCTCTGGCTCTCTAAACAAATGTCTCTCTAATATCGACAAGCAAGCTACGGGCCCGGTGCAACTACGAGGGAAATATCATTGTAGAAGGTATTTGAAATCCTTTGTGCAGGAATTTTGATTTACCTTGACTGTGCTTTTTCATAATTATCAGACAACTGCATCTTATGTTTTTCTACGTAGACATAAATGTGGGCTGAACATTTTAGACCTCATTCCTTACTGACTTACCCAAGGAGAGGAGGGGACTCTTCCCCCTTCGGAAATCTTTCAAATATTAATATTCAATTTGGTGTTATGAGTTGTGTAATGGTTCCAAAGAAATTTATTGAAAAAGTTTGATATATTTCACAGTGGGGACAAGTAAGGGGCTTCAAAGTTGGGGTAAACAAACTCTACCCTCCACATTTTTGACAGGGGAATGATACCGGTTAAACCCAAACCCTGCTTCCTACGCCTATGCTCCATTAAACGCGTTAAAATTTTCAGGTATTCTCTTTTTCATAGTATTGAAGATGTATCCATGCATGAAAGACGGATTAGTGATGTACATTTGTTAATGAGCATTATCATGACTTTATGCGGCTAACAACAAAATAATATTTCCATTTTTCACCCTTACAGAGAACTTTACTATTTCTTTAATACTGCCCTGCGGTTTTTACTACGTGTTTCAGTCTGAATCATGAATTATGGTAGTGACGTAATGTAATGCGATATGGCAGGACCTGGATCTAGCAAAGAAGCACCTGGAAATACTATTCTTGAAGCAACAGAAAAACACGTACCCAAAAATCCAAAAATTGGACTAGCGTTCGATAAACAATGCGTTTTTGTCCTTGTTCGAAAACATGATTATATAAAGGAGAGGAAAGGACTGTACTTTGTGTACGATTTGGGGTACAACTACGGTTTCGTGCAAAAACGAAAAATGAGACAATTGAATGCGATTAGTGAAGGTTGGAAGGCCGACATGTGTAAAGTAATAATACAACACGATGCGACAACCTCAGGCGAAATGTCACTGGAAATCGGCGATTTTGTCAAAATATTGGACAGATCCCCTACTGGGTGGTACTATGGAGTATGTAAGAAGGGCAGTAAAGAAAAGAAAGGTTGGTTCAGTAAACACTATGTTCGAGAAACATTTGACTTTGAACAAAGTGATACTTTAACATATCAATTTACGGTCCGGGCAGAAAGTTCTTTCGAGAGTAGCAACACTCGTCACTTAGAGTTTTCAGCTTGGGAACATTTGGACGTAATCAAAAGACCTAATACTTTTGACGAATACTGGATAGCTAGAAATAAAGATGGTAAAATCGGCCAAATACCAAAAGCAAAAGTTGACGAAAAACCGGAACTACAAAGTGTGCTATTGCGTTTTCCATGGTACCACCAGGGCAAATCAAGATCCCAAACAACTGCTTTCATGTCAAGTTTCTTGAGAGAGCCGAACCATTTCTTAGTTAGGGATTCTGAAAACAACGTAAGTACCATGCAATTAACTTGCTTGAAGTTAAATTTCAATTAAACCAAAGTTTCACATTGTGTATATATATATATATGTCTTCAGTGAAATACAACAAAAATTATTTTATTTCCTATTCGTAAAAGCTATATACGAATTTTCGGTAACAAAAGTGCCTTTATCAAGTTACAACCATCAAATGAGGAAAATCAACCACGGCTGTAAACTTAAAGCAAAGACGAAAGATACACAACGAATACACTAAGAAAAAAGTGTTCAACTGCTTGGTAATGGGTCGTTTAACTGTTAGGTCGAGAACAATTCATACGGGACGAGAACCCAGTTTATTATGTTTCATACCAACATCTCAAGTCAGTACGCGTTATAGACAACGTTTGTAAGTGCTTAGGCACTCGGATTTACCAGGACGTCTCGGTGTCTAAAGTGTTTAGGAGAATTATAGATAGGTACAAGAACTTTAAATGACGGGCAGTTTATCACAATGAAGAAAGTATTGAGTGCACCGAAAATTTTGAAAAGATATGATCATAAAAACAGTTGATTGAAAGAAGTGAATAATGTTTTAGCCCATTATGTATACTGCTATTTTTCGATCAACACATGGTTTCCTTAAAATACAACATGTACATCTGGTGGATGTAACAGCATTTTGTGTTTTACCACGACTGCAGTAAATCGATCTCAATTGGAAGGAATCAAATAAAATGTCAATCTAGATATTTCAGTATATATTATCTTTCTACAAAGTGAAAGTTCACTGAGTGTCTTTGTTAATTTGAAAACATCGTGAACTGAAAACCATTTCGACCTGATAAAAGAAAATTACACAAACACGCTGCAACATACGGACATAAACTGAAAGTTACAGTAAATTAATTATTATAAAAGAAGACTTGGACAAGTCTGTTATGTTGTCGTTAACATGAAAAACTCAGTAATGATGGTTTACATCATCTTTTGTTTGCCAACAGCCTGGTGATTTTACCATTTGTGTTACAAAGGGTGATGGAAAACCTCCACTCAACATCCGTGTGATGACATCCCTTACTGGTTACGACGTAGATGACAAGCTATTTGGTTCATTACGTGAAATTATAAACTATTACAGTTGTCATCCAATCTATGTAGATAATGAACCTGACGATTCTCATTATTTTCTCCTCCAAGTGATCCGACGCGAAGATTGGAGAGACTCCTGAATGACTTTTTATTTGCCGGTAAAGACAATGACAGAGACGGACTTAAACATCTTGAGGAAGCGACCAACTACATATCTTCAATCACAATAAGCGATTTCGATAATTCGTTGCCGCATGGAATTGTGGGATAAACAAACCGAGCTCGGCACATAGTGTACTGCGTTCCGTATTTTCGCGCGTTCCCAATTTTCGTGCAGTACATATACATATACCATTGAGCATAATTCTAAGTGTGGCCAGCCAAACTGATCGAAAATAGGGGTCTCTTTCCTATTTTACGGCAGGTTTAAATACCAATTTTTACACCAAGGAGGCAGCTTTATGCAGTCCACCGCACAAAAGCACACGTAAGAAGCCTCTTTATATTTGTGATGGGTTAAAACAGGATGAATCGACAAACTTCTCAAGTAAACTCAAATTTTGGAAGACGTGTTGTAGGTACGGGTGTATTTTGTTTATCCCGACGATTTGGACGTGTGCACACGAATTATGGAACTCGCTAATTTGGGGGATATAACTCTAACATAACACACAACTTAAGGAAGTAAAAATGCATTTTTACAACAGCAGAAGCCTTTGTTTGGGAATACCTTTTCACAAAATTAATATTTTGAATTCTAGTGCTTTTAACAATATTTGTAGCTGGAAGATACTCCCATAGTGACTTTGGTTTACTTATAGGCTTCACTTAGGGATGAATAAATATGGTAGGTGAACTGAGACGTGACAATCTTCCCAAAAGGATTAAAGGAAGTAAAAAAGTTGCATGACAACGTGGAAATATTTATCTACTTTGTTATGTCGACTGTCAGAAATTTTTCAAAGAACTTCCTTGTGTCGATCTGGCTCCTGTTCATTGCACGGAAGATCTGATTATAAGGCAGTACAAGTTGTTTAAACTGCGAGATAACGCCATGTCTCACGTAGAAGCTGCGCAAATATTTCAAAAGCCTGTATAAACCAGGTGTTTAAACATACATTTTGTGAGAGGGCAGCAGAATTTCTCCGAAAGCCTCACAAGGGAATGCCAAAAAAAACTTTTGGTTGCTCATCTGTGCCAAGAAATATTAACGACACAGAGTTTGCCGCTAACCTAGGGTGGATGGGACTCAAAAGTAAAAGTTATTTAATAATGAGCATTTAACTGGATTGTTTAAATCTCTACAACACTTGCAAGATGATGCCCTTAAGTGAGGGCGACATTATCCAGATTATTTTCTAGTGTCATAACTTATCTGTGGCAAAGTTATCTTATAGTAACTTGTTTTGGTGTGAGTCTCACTGCTCTGCACACATCTATGACAAGTTGGGTGCTTACTTAAGTATTAACTGTCCTGCAGTTAGCAGTTTATTTTGTTGGAAATATAATTTCCTTCATGAAAACTGGATTCTGGTCACCATGAACATGCCATAAAGGTCGGGGCAGAGAAAAAAGGGGAAAATCCTATGGCGAGAGATTAAGTATGCTCTTGAAAAAATTGTGAAAAAAATAAATGGGCTCTTGTAAAATTTATTTGAACTGGTACTGATCCAATACGGTGACCTACGAGTGGTCATAAATAATTACTTTTCAGAAAAAGGCGCG
>WURT03009481.1:6156-16487 GCA_009936505.3 Holothuria glaberrima
TACGCGTTCATACGCTTACGTTAATATCTCTAGGGAGCCACTCCTCGCTACCAGCAGTGGCACCAACCCAGAGTGGGGGGGGGGAGTGGGGTTAGGGAAGCTTGCACCCAATCGATTTTTGAAAATATTCGACTTTTTTAAATTAATCCAAAAGGCGTTTAAACTATGGAGCTCTGCATTGGTAGGGGTGAAGTGTGTTTTCGACTGAGTCATGGATCCATTTATCACAAATCGTTCGCAACCTATCAAATATTTTTTCAAATCCTTCGTAAACTATCAACATTTTCGCGCAATTCTAGCCCTTTAATCGTAAGTTTAAATTTATGTTTTTAAATAACATCTTCTTGTGCAAAAGTACGGGTACAAGTTTTGTAACTGTTGTAATCGAAATTTTGGCTCGCTTCGTGCCCAGTTGCCAAGGTTTGCACTCTATGAATAGTGACCATCATGAGGACGATAATACATAGTATTTATTCTAGCGAGAGCTATTTTCCGAAATCATAGGTACAAGGCCACCCTCAGGCTTGCATGAAGAGGAGACTATGTGGCAAGCTTATATTATGGGTAACGTTTACAGCGTGATTTACACGATTTGAAGTTCATTACTCATTATACAAGCTTGTCAAAGGTCGTAACGTGCATTTATATAGAATAAGCAATATGAAACATGCTAATTAACCATCTACCACCTTTGTTATACCTTTACCCCCCTTCTCGTTCAAAATTAGTACAACTGCCGTTCGAGTTTTGTGAAGTGCTTGGTTATGCTCTAATGTAGCGTCATTTGGATGTCAGTGCCATGTCAGTCTCATGGTACCATCATTGGAGGGGCCTCATGTCACAGCCAAAAATCACTAAATAATCGCAATACCTTAACGTAAAATCAGTTCAAAGCTTTGCCAAAGATAGCACCATTTTGCATCTAAGCCACCTTACATAAACAAAAATTTCTCAAGGGTGAGAGATCAACCTCCTCTATTGAGACATCACTTACTTCCCTTAAACCCAACAAAAGTAGAAACTATTCTCTAAAGTATGAGAATTATTCATCATTATGATCAGCTCAAAACTTTGCCAAAGATAGAACCATTTTGCAACTAAGCCATCGTAAAAGAACAACAATTTATCAAAAGGGGAGAAGTACCCCCTCATCTCTGACCACTTCCCCAGGACGACACACTCGCACAAGATGACAAAGGAATTGTCGTCCCTGGGCAGCTGGGTGCAAAGCATCTTAGATGGGCATATGCCCACTTAACAGCGACTTTGTGGGTTTAACTAAGGTGGATCATTTTCTGTTGTGTTCAGTTCTGCATGCAATCATCAAATCAACTAGTCACCAGTAACAGCTCCCTGCATAAATTCAAAGAGAACTAAAGTCATATAGCAGCCCCTGAGTTATTGTGAACGGTCAGCCTCCGCCCAATACCCCAACTTCGATGGCTAACGCAAATCGAGGCACTTGGTAAGCGTTCCAATCTGTTGGTGTCCTTGTCTCACTTGCTACACATGCAACATTCAGTGCGTACTATCGACAGTAGAGGTAGTTTACTTGGATTATCCAACCCAAACAAAACGATGTAGTTTGCGCAGGTGACCTGCGTAATGCCTCTGTGGCTTCATCCCCTCCGTTGGTTTTTCGTAGCGATGAGGTGAATGAACAAATGTTTCAATGACCTTGACGAAATTACTTTTTTCTTGCAACACATGTTGTGAGGAGAGGGCGTTCACAATGTAGCAAACGTGACGGCGTGCACTCAAATTTACACATGTGCGCAGGTACCGTTTCACCGTTATAATACTTTTGTCAGCTAAGGACGTTTGTCATACATGAACGGTAAAAACGTCGGGCACGAAAGGTGTTGAAAATTCCCTCTGTGAGCACCAGGTGTTGGCAAAATCGTTTCATACTCAAATTCTTGAGCAAAATATAACATCTGGTGACAAAATA
This sequence comes from Holothuria glaberrima, assembly GCA_009936505.3. Lineage (NCBI taxonomy): Eukaryota > Metazoa > Echinodermata > Holothuroidea > Aspidochirotida > Holothuriidae > Holothuria > Holothuria glaberrima. The sequence goes on from WURT03009481.1 coordinate 8,108, forward strand.
TCGGAGTGAGGGATCCATATGTGCATACTTAAATTGCCATTGCCAATCTCTATGAATCGCAACAATCTTAAAGAGTTTTCACAGACTGCCTAGCATAGATAGGAAGGGAATCAGATACCAAGCAGATACCAGGAAAGAAATCATAGGCGCACGAGGCGGGAGGTAGGACAACACCTCGCTCCTGGCAATGGTTTCTATTTCTAGCGAGATATGTGCCATTTTCGGGCAAACTTGTAATGTTTTTACATTAAAATTTCTGGCAAAAGGACTCAACCTTCCCTCTTCCTTGAAGGTAGTCCCGTAAACTCATAAAAAGAAGAAGTAAGATATACCAATATTTTCTAGGGGTTGTGTGGGATAATTTCCAATTTTGTGTCACTTTTAAAAAAAAAATAGTTTTTGACTTTTTGTGAAAATTTGTATCTCGGATAGTGCACCCCCAAAAATGCAGGTAAGAAAGGCATGGTATCAGACATTTAAAATTTGCTACCTGTGAAGAGTTGTTTAGAGAGAATGCCATAGCAACTCCCCCTCCTTCCAACTAAATGTTACCAAAGTCTTTTTGACTCAAGTTTCCTGTACTGTCATACCTTTCTTATATTTTCTCTTTATCTGCTTATGGTAACAATAAAAATGAAAAAATATCCATAGAAAGACTCGCGTAGCGAAGGCACTGTTAAAACTCGAGAGATCAAAAGTCTTTTAGGGTGGATATTATCTCTTTTTATCCGTAAACGTGGCTAATTCCTAGACATCTTTAGTTTTTGTAAGCCTAAACTCCTTCTGCATTAAAGTCATACACTCCTTACCCCAAGTTTATTTTAGTGTAGGGGTATCAAAATTCTCAGTTGGTGACTGCTCTTTGATAGACAGCAAAGTTTGAAAAATCAAAAGATGCAGAGTAGCTCACATTCCACACAATGCAGAGAGTGCTTGAATTACACATTATAACCTCGTATGCTCACCACGACATGGCCTTGAAGCAATAAAATAGGTTTGCATCTGCACAAGGAGGAGCTTTATACCGGTAAATGGGAGAAGCCACAAGTTGCATGATGGATGTGAGAATTGGAACTGTCTGGGGTGACGAGATTTGCCCTTTAAAGGTTTTTGTACTTGTGCTCAAAATTTAGCACAGCCGTCAGATGGGTTATTCATGCCCAAAACTTCACTCTAAACGGTGTTTAGGAATTAAATCTTGCCCTAAATACTTTTTGTTCCTTTTGTAAATATATTGAGATGTTAAAACCCATGTCTAATTCCTAAACATTCTGTTTCGAACATGTTTAATTACTAAAGATTTAGTTGAATTACTAAAGATTAAAGACATGTTTAATCGCTAAACATGTTTAAAATTTAAATGTGTTAAAAAAGTGTAGGCAAAATAAGTGTTCAATTGCTAAACACATTTTTTCGAGCAAATTGTTTGGGAACAATCTATACCATTAAGCCTATGTTAAGATGGTTGTTCAAAAATGAAAATAAATTGCACTAACAGTAAATAGAAATGAAAAATATTGACTGATCTAGTTTAATGTATCTACATTTCTCAATCTACTTTGTAGATTTGATGCCAGTTGCCCAAAGGAAGTGTGAAGAACATGAAGATTTACTCAGGGGAAAACATCTTCAAGCAAAAAAACTCTCAGCAATCCTGCCGGGTAGAGGTTAGTACCATTTACTTGCTTTAATCTGTTATAGTATTATTTTTTTCCTAAGTCTCCCCGGCTCTTTATTTTAGAAGTTAGAAAATGAATCATCCATCCAGCTCCCATTTTCATAGCTTATTCCATTGCTGAGATATAAAATGTTGAATTTTATTCACTTAATTTGAAATAGTCGATTGTGCAATAAGTTGTGATGTCCTTCCTGTACAACTCATATTACCTGCTTATGTTTCCTTTTAAAATTAAAATGTTTCTATGACCTTAAAAATTTTACTATTGCCTCGCATAGCATGTTGCATAGAGAGGTTTTGTATGGTCAAGTCACATTTTGCCACAAGTTGCGGTGACTTTTGAAAAACCAAAGAAAAACAAAGAATAAAATTTGAGTAGTACAACAATGACGTTACAAATTATTGTGCACTCTACCATTTTAAATTGAGTGAAGAAGCTTCAACAGTTTATATCTCAGTTCAGGAATGTCCTTTGAAGATGGAAGTTGAGCTATTAGAAAAATTAAACAAAGAAGTGTACTCAACAGAATGTGGCCTTGGGCAATTAAACTCCGTACAGGCTACTGAAGATCTGCCTGGAAAGTGCAGTAGCTAGTTTTTTTTTTTTAATTTGATTAGGGGCTACAAACAAACTTAATAGAGAGAAGTTGCACTGTCTGGGAATAGGAAATTGAGCGTTTCAGTAGATTCAAGTCTTATCATGCACATAATGTTAAAGGTGACGTATGATATCGACGTGGTATGTTGGAATTGTTCCAATTCAGAGGCTCGGGGAGGGAGGGGAGGGGACAAGAGTTCGAACGAAATGCACTGTGGTAGATAATGCACCTTCAATTGGTGTTTTGGCTATCTCATTTGTAGGGACGAGAAGGATGAAATTTATTGTTCTTAATTCATATATTCCCCATCACATTAAGAAAGGAGAAGAGTAGAACGTAGAAATAGATGAATTAAGAATGATTCATTCCTCCCGTTCTCCAGATCTATGCATCACAAGTTATTTGCGAGTGCGGACACATGATTCTTCCTCACTAAAACTCACAAGCGGAGGGGACTTTTTCAGTTGGGGCTGAGTTCTTTTCCCAGAAATTTCGAGCGAATTTCAATCGTTTTGCCGAAAATGGCGAGCATTCTAACCTACTGGGGCGGACGGCTGCAATCTTTCCCGTACGCCATGTCATTCACTCTGATCATAGAGTAAAATGGCGTCTTTCAGTACAAAGTAATAGGAAAAGTTTGATTCAAATATCTTATATCTTACCTCCGTCTCCTCTTTTTCCTCCAAGTCAGCCTCTCTCTTGGCAAGAGGAGCTGACAATGACAAAGCCATCAGCGTGGCTAGCACCGCCACCAAAACGTACCGCTTCATCATCTTCAGGCGCCTTTCCACCGATTTCGGGGTAGCAATCTGATGACAAGCTTGTTCGGTTTGCTTTCTGGCCCTTTTAGGCTGATGGGTACTTCGTAATACTTGACTGGCCCCTCGGTAATCTGGTGTTGCAGAGACAACCACCATTCACCGATATGTCACAGTTCATGTGAATGAAATCATTTATACCCTTGTTTCGTTTGCCTTCCGTTTCTTATCGCTCCAGGTTTCAACAATCTGACAATCATGAGTTAAAGAATCTCGAAAAAATTGTTCCAACCTGTTTGCATGATGGTTATAGAAACGTTCTTACAGTTGTTGACTTAGTTTGATGAAATCTACGCAGTTGAAGTTTATGGTGAAGTGTTAAACAGTATTGTATATAAATGAGCCCTACGTGGGAATAACACTTGATCTTCTGTCTGAACTTGAATCACAAACAGTTTGTTACTATGGCAGACACAAGAGTTCTTATACTTAACACTTTGACCCTTTCGAACATATTGTGCAGAACTTTAAAGGCACAAGCAGCGACCCCAGTTTGAATCAGTATAGTCAGATATCAAAATTCATGGAAAAGCCCATTTTAGTCACATGATAATATCTTTCTTACTAAATTGTTTAGTTTATCCAGAGTAACTATGAGGCTTGTATTTTGTTTGGAATATCATCAAAGGGAAATAATAGATTTTTAAGACTTTAGCTGGCATTTCAAAGTAAATTTCTTAGGACTGATTCTCCCCTTGAATCAGGTCCCAACTGCCATCTGGTCGCAAAAAACCCTCCTTAAGATGAAGTGAGAAATGTGCTGATAAAATCCATTTTGATGGTTCCATCATAGCCAGCTGCAGTCATCAAGAGACGGATGAACACTGAAAGTAAACTTTACTCCCTAAAGTGTTATTATTGACATATGGCACAATGGTATTTTGGCCTCACATATTCACTTACCTATGTGCAAAAAGGTAGTTACGTCTATACCGTAAGTGAGGCCTGCAGAGTTGTAAAATTCGTCATGAAAATCTTTTCTAATCATCCTTCATAGGTCTACTGTTGGTAAAACAAGTAACTATTAAGACATGAAGGATCCTCCCAGGGTCTTTCGAAACGCTTTCGAAAAAGAACCTAGGGGACCACCTTAGACACCTCCCCAGGACAGCGTTCAATCAAACCTTGTGCCCCCTTTATTGAAAATTCCTGGATACGCCCCTGAGTGAAGAAGTCAATACTACTCTCATCAGTTTAGATCAATGACATATCACCTGGCTTGGGCAAAATAATTTATGAAAATGGTTTGTGAAGTATGCAATATAAATTCTGACAGTTTCATCACTGTTTTTTGTCGCAGGTACGGAAGATATTGAGGTTCAAAATATGGGTGGGCCAGGATTTGACCGATAGGGGGTCAGGTACCCGATTTGTGTCATGCGGGAAAATTTAGGACCTTCGTTGGAAAAACATTTGGAAACTTAAGGTTTCTATTTCAGAAATTTTAAAAAAGATGAGGCTCGTAACAAAGACAGGTTGAAAAATTTGGGTTTGTACTGACGAATGTACCTTCCGTAAGTGCAAAAAGTGCAAAAAGTGCAAAAGTAAACCGATAATTATACAATTAGAATTGACATTATCGTGTCCTTTAGGTACCCCAAACAAAATTAGAAAATATCCCCCACGGGGGCTAGGGAACCGGCGGGAGACCGTCTTCTCCGACGGGGACCATGGTCCCTTTGTCCCCACCTGGCGCCACCTCTGATAGAAAAACAAAGAAAAAAGGTCGGGGAGGGGGCTTTTATATCGACTCAATAAAAACAATTGAGATCCTCTTTTTACCATCTTACAATAAATACCGTCAGTGTTGCTCAAAGGTTTATATAATTTACAACCCAGCTATAGTGATTTAAACACAAAAACTGGTCTTTTTCAGACGATTGCCCAACGGACCAAAGTTTCGACTTTGCCTTTCACATGAAGTGGCGGACTGGACAATGTGCCCCTCACTAAAAAAGAAAAATGACAGTTAGCAAAAATGGTGATTACTATGACGATAAAGCTATGAGTGACAGATAAAATGTCAATTATTACAAGAAATCTTACAAGTTTTGTCGCAAACAGTGGCGTAGCTAGAATTTTTGCTGCCGCTTCCTCCCCTACTCGGAGGTCCTTTAATGGTGTCGTTGTAAAAACTTCTGAAACTTTTGTATTTTTTTAGTAAACTGACAATGCCATCCTTGCGAAAGTGCTGCGGGGGCGGACTGCTCCTCCTGCCCCATTTTTGCTCCGCTAGTGGTGGTACTGTAGCAAAATTGCTGCCAATTTGAAAAGTCGTCCCCTTTTTGTCGTCCTGAGGAATAGACAAAACCCTTTCTTAATTTGACAGAATTTCCCATCGCTTGTTCTATTACTTTGTTTAACCCGTCTGTTTTTGTTTTAATTTTTTGAAATATATTACATTGCCATTCCAAATTTTAATGGTGAGATAAACAGGTTTGGGTGATAATTGTCTTCTTCATTACTCCGAAAAAATAAAAAATAAATTCGTCACTACCAGGTTTCGCGCATTCTCTACTGTGCCTGAAAAGGAGGCGCCCTCCACTTGATTGCAAAGTATTTGCTGATCCTATAATTCGTTGGTCACTCTAATGTAACGTGACGTTTTTATCTTAAGTTCGAATAACAGTTGACTTTTCCTTTTGAGATCAAGTTTCTAAGCCTTTTCATGTGTTCCCAGATCATCTTTCACGAAATATTTAGTACCGTACCGTGTACGACAATAATTGATGCTAAGAGTTACGTGTCACGTATTTAAATGTCACCACACTTAACATATACAAACCTCTCAAGAGAGTCACCGGTGAGCAGCCTACGCAAAATCTCTTGCTAAAAAGTGTTTGCAAACAGTGTTTAAGTTAATACTTAAACTGCCATTTAACGCAAACATTACGAGGGAATTTCATGACTTTGATGTAAACTTAATGTAACCCGTGTTCTGTCTTGTAATTTCCATTGATTATTTACCACTTACTACAGAATAATTGACCAGTTATGTAAACTTAAATCGTAGAAGTAAAGATTTATAGACGTAAAATGAGATCTCTGTAAATAATCATTGTCACACTATTAAAAGGTCAGAGGTCAGCAATGCTATCATACGAATGTGCTTCTGTGCAGTTTTGTGGGAAATAAAAGTGAGAAAAGATAAGATAAAAATACTTTAGGGTAAGCTTTTAGGTGATTTGACAAAAAGCTGCTGCTGACTCTAACGTTTGAGTAGCAGTTACCTAAATTGATATATCCCCTTTTCGAATGTCCTTTACCGTTTTTTATCATCTGCTCCTAACCATTAGTTAACAAGGCGGGACGGGGTGGGGGAGGGTCTTCACAATTTCGGACAATAGTGCTCAGCCTAAGTAGAATAGTGCAGCATAAGTTCAAGGTGGACCCGAACGCCTAAGCGTCTAAACACTTTATTTGAACACCGCTCCTCGATATCTTCGTCTGCTTCATCGACAAGGACGTCTCTTCCTGAGAGGAAGAGGTGACGGTGAGGCAAGGACGTACCTTTTTGGAGGGGCGCAGAAGGGGGTGAAAAGAGTATGGGAGCGCCGTTAGAGATGCTATTATGGTGGAAGTATAAGTTATTCGAGAAGACTTTACAGAGTCTATGTTGAATTTAATTTCTTCTACATCTTACAATGCATTGCCCAACGTTCGCGATAAGTTTTAGATTGAATTTTTGTTGAGTCAAGGGTGGGGCTTGTGGCTAAATGTTTAAGGAGAAGCAAGCGTAAACATTGGTGTAGATGCATATGATAGAGCAAATATACTCATAGGCGTAGGGAGCTGTTCGAGAGACAGGTGGGCTGAACCTTGTTTCGGATCGCCGTCATGGGCAAGGGGTCTCCCCTCCCCTCGGAAAATTTTTGGATATTTGACGGTGCTTATGTGCAATTTGGTGTATCATTTTGGAAAATATTGTAAGGTAAATTACTGCAAATATTTGACATTTCATACAGCATAGTTCCGCCCACGGCATTTTTTGACGGGGGGGGGGGACTAAAGTCCCCCAGTCCCCCGCTTCCTACGCCTATGAACATACTAGAACAAACAGCATTGCCATTGTTCTGATTTTAATTTATTGTAAGATGTGGCTATTTGCTTGCTACAACGGGAGGCAATCATTTGCAAAAAATGAAGACTTGAAGTAAGTTTGTTATGCTATCATTGAGCCATTAAACTTGGATACATTTTGTACTTTACTATTTTTCCATTACTTCCTTGATGCAACCGAACATAGTAGAGTTGTTTTGCAGACTACTTGTTTTCAAGGTTGTGAATTGTGGGAAATGACGATTCTGTCTGTATCTTTTAGTCTGTGTACCTTAAAAAAAATTGTCAAAGAAAACGGATAAAACATGCTTGTAAGAGGCTCATTTATACTAACTGAACCACACCCATTTTAGGCTTTGCGCCTGCACAGTTTCATGTTTACGCGTACATCATATGCATTTTCGTCCCCAACCTCAGTGATTTGCGCCCGTGAACGGTGATCTAATTGATCTTTGAAATCTTTACCATTACTTAGTTTTTCTTGCCCTCAAACATTGGCGTATGAGGTGCGGTTTATGACATGCTACAGCTCTCTCCGGCCCCTTCCCAAGCAATATAAACTGTCGATCAGAGTAAAATGCTTCTTTTTTAGGGCAAAATTAATGTAGTGATGTTATGCTTCTTTACCAATTAGGGAAAATTCCAGGCAAAACGATCCCCCTTTTTTTAAATGTAGTTCCATGCCCCTATATTCTTTAACATCTGGACGTCTGAAAAATTCAAATGCCTCTATTTGTTTTCCGGGTGGAAGTTTACAGAAGGAAGGGGTTCAGCGAAAAATTTTAAGTATGTTTAAGAGGAACTGTAACTTACCGTTTTGTTGAAATTTTCATTCGGTTCCAATGTGTAGTTTTCAAGATACCAGCAAATGAAACTACTCATTTATGGCCTAAAGCAGTGTTTCTCAAACTTTTTGAGGGTGAGGGCCAAATAGAGAGGATGGAAAGAGGTCGATGGCCGCAGGAGAGGATCTCAGGCTTAGAGAGAGAACAATAATTGAAAAGAGTGAAATGCATATGTAAGCGGCCCCCAAGCTGTATCTACGCCAAAAAGTATTCCTAGGAAGTGGTTCCTTAAGAGGGTAGTTTGCACTTTTGCAGCGTCGAACAGAAGCAACCCCCTCCCATTTGAGAAATTTTTGAAAAATTCGGTGTCCTTACATGCCATCTGGTGCTACATATGCTACCCTTGACATAAAATTTGCGTTCAATAATTTACGCATTTTA
>WURT03009502.1:0-10004 GCA_009936505.3 Holothuria glaberrima
TACATATATATATATATATATATATATATATATATATATATAGCCCGTGAGACTTTACATGGAAATTGTATTATGTTACCCACAATCTTCTCTGTAGGATTTGCCCTTTCTAACTAGCCTGTAAAGCAGTCACGCGCAGACGTATACATTTAAGGTTAAAGCTGAGAGATTGGTTGAGCACCGATCACCTCTTCGAGGTCGTTGTTCATTTATGAACAGTTTTTGCTTTTTGTCTGCAGTGGGAATAGCCAAAACGATTTTTTATGAAAAGTTTTGTACGGATGCTAGTTAACGCATTCATTAGTTCACTGTTGCTGATATATTTGAATGTGAATGCGCTCAAGTGTGAGACTTGAAGTCTATTGGGCACCTACTGACCTAATGGCTGGTAGGCCTACTGGTTTATTTTTAACTTCTGTTTTATTATATTCTTAGTGTCGGTACATTTGCAGGACGCTATGTCTCTTTCAAATGACAAAGCCTATTAAAAAGCGTTTGTGATATCATTTTGCCAGCATGTTTCTAAAATATAGCAACCAGAAAAATAAAGTAGTCTTTACGTCATTAACTTTGCTGAGAGCTGTTTTGCTGTAATATAGAGCTCCCAGTGGAAAGGCAAAATACTTCCCTTCAAACACCAAGAGAAGTTGTAAAGAGGTTCTCGCGGGGCGGACGAAGTTTTTTCTTTCAATTTGTCGCTACGAAAAAAGCCCAATGAAAGGGGAAGAAAGGACAGGGAAGGGCAGTCAAAGAGCTGCTACGCAGGCTAGTGAAAATGTGGCTTCTTGCATGATATTTTGCTTATTTGTCTCATAGAAGTCATACCAAAGAGTTTTAGTTTTTAGTTTTATCTTGGCGCGATCGATTTACAATTGTGAGGGGGGGGGGGCATGACAAGCGCTCAGCCAGGATTTTGTACATACCTAGTGTTATTATATTGACGTTTTACCCTTTCAAAACACCCTATTCGGCTTTTTAAAGTTTCGGACCACGAGAAACTTACACATGCATGCTAAATAGGAGATGTGTATTTTCTAGCGTCTGGGTACTTTTTGGGGGACAGGACTGGGTGGGGGATAGGACTGAATTCAGCCGTAGTGCGCGGGTAGTGGGGATAATCCACCAGTGACTCAGACGAAGACCTTTAACCATTCAGCGTTCAACATTCACTGGGTGACTTAAGATCAAAATTCACTGGGTGCCTTGAGATTCTTTCTTGCAAATCGTCCAAATCGTCCTCATAAAAGTTGATGAAGGCTAAACATGCCAAATGCTAAGAAAATTCACCTTCTTCCCCTCCCCAATAATTGTAAACTCCAAAATAACCCTGTAAGATTTTGCTGGCATATACTCTTCCAAAATTTTTAGAATCCTCGTAGAAAAATAAAACTGAACTCTGAAACTGTTTTTAAGACTATCTTGGAGCCCGTAGCAAGCCCGTAGCAAGTCCGTAGCAAGCCCGTAGCGAGCCCGGAGCCAAGAGGTCAGAAGAAGGTACACCCTAGAGAAATTTCCATCCACTGAAAATATTTCGCCCCTGGAAGCTATCTCGCTGCCTTCAGTCTACCTTGTCTGGCTAAGGGCCTGGCACAAAGTAGGCTACCAACCATTTCAACTCCTCAACTTCCTGGTCCAGCATAGCTATTTAACAGTTGGAAAACAGACACTCCACATGAATATTAACCCAAACAAAGTAACTGGACGGAGCACAATGTGTTTGGTACGACTGTTACTCTTTATAAAATCTACGGAGAAAATTTCCCCGCAAGCTGATTCCTGAAACCGCTCGAAAATTTACGACGTGGAAGGGACGAAACCAGGCCAGTCGCCAGACATGGTGTTGAAGGGAGCGAGAATGCTCCCAAAAGAGGGATATTTGTCAGGTGGCTAAAGATGTTGAGGAAATTTCTTGGGGCGACAAAAGACTTTACAAAAATACAAGTCTATCTTTGATTCACACTTGTAAGTGAGGAATCCAGGAATCCCGGGATCGAGGGATCCAAGATCACTTGATATTTTTGAAGCGGCAAATTACTCTATATTTTACTCATTGTATACATGCACGACAGAACACGTAGTAAAATAATGGGCCATGTAGTTATCAAATATCTTGTCCTATATATACACAATTTCATGAGAAAAAATACGAGTAATATTTAGTATTTATAGTAAGTTACTAAGAATCGGGGGCTTGTCTTTGACTGAAGAATTTATCACGCATGGCCCAAATGCGGGTAAACCAGAGAGTCAAATCTCTTTACGAAAAGTGGCACTACTTTTACTCGCAGCACTGTACACAATTTATACTTTACATATTAACACATTCTAGCACTGAGTCAATAGGTGTATATTTGCAAAGCGTGTTTGTTCTCTTACAACGTGTGCTGTGAACTTGTGAAACCAAAACTTAAAGGGCTGAAATGCATGTTGGCCCTAATTTCAATAATGGTAGATCCCCGTCCTAATTCATGTACAATTTAGAAACACTTGGGTCAGGAGGGATTGAACAACATTTTGGGTCACAACTTGGAAATGAAACCTCATTTGGGTTATTATTTAAACCAAAAAATTTGGTCGGTTCCCTCTTGACCCATTTTTGGGTCAAATGGACTCAAGTGATTTTACAGTGTAGGCTTACGCGCCTTTTAAGTATGTACTTTTCAAAGTCTCTATGGCTGGATGCCGAAGGGCTAGTACCAAAAATTTCCCCGAGAGGCTTCTGCTCCCCGAACGAGCTGAATCCCCCAAGGGACAGACTGAACTGATCAATCTCTCGATCTTCAGACTTCTACATTATGGGTCTGTTATCAGGGGTGGCACCAGGATTTCCCCGACAGGGGCAAGCTCCCCACCGGGGGGGGGGAGCAACCGGATTCCATATTAAAGGCGATGAGTTTCCAAAAGGACAAAGCGTAGAATTTCCTGCCGGCGAAGCGCACTGAAATAATTTGCCCTTATTGGCAAAAATTTGAAATTTGGGGTGTAATTGAAGCAAATTTGAAAAATTTTGGCCTTTTTTACAATCTGCCCTTCCTATGAGCAAACTCAAGCAGGTCGTCTGGGCGATTTAAGGTCGTTGGGATTACATATTATTTCGTGTACGAATTAAGCTCCCTGACGAAATTGGAAAATTTCCCCGACCGAGGACCAGCCTTCCCCGACGGGGCGGGGGCATGGCCCTTCCCCTGCTAGCAACACCTCTGTCTGTTATGTGTGGCTGCGTTCTAAACTAGCTACACAGAACAGACAATACACATGATCTTTTCCAAATGGACGAAAAGCCCCTTTCTAATTATGTGACATAATTTATTGTAATGAGTCATTAAATTCATGCAGATTAACTCCTTGGTTTACCTTTAATATGCAATTTTTTTTCTAAAGCATTAACAAAGATAATTGTAAAGAAATAAGAGGGTTTTTGAAAGGTTTAGGGGATATTTAAAAAAATGAAGGTTCGGGAACTGCATTTTGTCTTAAAGCACGTTCACTAAAGAATAAAGTGTTTTCTTTTCTTTCCAAATATTTACCTGATGATATGAAGTGATATAGTAAATTATAACATGTTGAATAACTTTAGGGGCCAAATATGACTCTCAGAATGAGTATTTTAGATTTTGCAAAGTACTCGTGACTTGCAGCAAGTCTGTTATTAGTTAAAAGAGTTACATAATAAGGCAAAAATGAACCCATTTTTTCTTGTTTTGGATGAAGTTTTATAATTAATTGGAGCATTTTCATCAAGATAGCCTACTAATTTCTTTATACATTTTCAGACAGTTACAATTTTAAAAACAACTCTACATTGCTGATTTTGCCAAAGGAGCAATTAAATACTAGCCCATTGCAAAGAGTGTTCTATGTACTTATTGCAGCATTGTCACATTATAAAAAAAACTACTATACAATTCAGCACCACTGCAAAGTACAACCCCAGAAATACCAAACAAAACATTATCTTAAGAATCGAATGGGGAATAGTAATGCGGTTTGTGTTGACTTCCTTCATATTGTTTCAATTATTTTATATGTAACTTAATTAGTCTAGGTTATTTCCCCTAAAAGTTTAGATATATGAACATCACACTATTATTGTAGTATTTTAGGTACTCACATTACATCAATCATGGAAATGTATTAATAATACATGGATATTCGAGGCCACCATACAAGTCTTGTTTAATATTTTTATGGGGGTAGCATATTGTTGTAAACACGTTCAGTTTGTCAATATCGATAGGGGTTGTCAAACGAACCAAATTTACTGTGCTATTAGTCAAGATCAAACACAAAGTTGTTGATGAGCTAAGTTATATTTCTACATGAGCAAATGCTCAATAAGTCTATGCAGGCCCGTAGTCAAAGGGGCTTCCCCCTTGCAAATTTTTTGCCCCCCTAGAAGGTTTTCAAGTTGACATTGACTTAAAACACTTTTACATGTTTCCCCCCCCTGAATTTTATTCGCTCCCTGGAAGTCATTTCGCCCCCCCCCCTCAGAACCTTTTCTGGCGACGGGCCTGAGTCCATGCTGGGAGGATCTACGTAGGACCAGGGAGTCCAGTAACAATCCCCCTGTCCGTGTAGAGTCAATCGGATGTAGCCTATGCATGGGCGTCAACAAGATAGGGGACAGAGGACGTGCCCCCATATCTTAAAGAGGCGGAATCATATTGTTTGTCTCCCATTTTCCAGAACCATAATAATAAAGAAAAACGCACCCATATTAAGCATATGTTTGATTCATTAGCTTTCAATAGTTGATCCATTGAAATGGGCCGGAGACGAAAATGTGAAAAACAACTACAGACATCTGAAAACTGAAGGCAATTGAACTTTATTCTCGGGGAAGTAGGAGATTACCCCGGCTCATATCAGAGAGCATCTCGCCACCTGTTCCCATGTCCCTACCATAACTTCTGCTAAAGGTCACGCTCCTAACTTTTGAGAAGCTGTCGACGCTCGTGGGTGCATGACAAGTTGGTTTTTCGTACTTTCGGGCCAATAATGTCTGAATGTACAGAAATATCTCTTTGGTTTAGACACTTTCTGAACTTATTGAAATCAAAGATACTGTACCGTGCAACATAGCCACGAAGGCATGTGAGTGGTTACACACCCTTCGTTAATATTGTTATATCGCACACTACAAAAATATGGCATACAATTCAAGCATAATTTACCAAATGAAATATTGACATACTAAACCAGCTTAAAATCATAAAGATTGTTTACAATACTATTCAGTTTACTAAAAACAAACTATTTGGGCCGGGGTTAAACTCAATTATTAAACGTTTTAGAGTAAGTGATGCGTGACGCTGATAGAGATTGTCACAAAGAAAAATTAGAGAGATATATTGCCCTGCTGGTACCCAGATAATACCCAGATGGCACCCAGATGGACCAGCCTGGTCCCTGGGATGAACCAGCCTGGTCCCTGGGATGGACCAGCCTGGTCCCTGGATTGACCGGGTTACCCTTGTAAAGTTTGCTTTTTCAAGGAAATAACCTTGCTCTTTTCTTATGAGGATGGCATACTTTGTCACGTTATCTTCCGCTTAGATTACAGTCTGTTAGTAAACAAGCCAGGTGAGTCGATCGTTTTTAAAGCCACGGGGTGGCGCGCATACCAGTTACCTTTGGTTTTACATTGGTTTAAGACCCTTTACTTATTTATTATTCTTTTTTATTTTCCTTGGCGATTCAATCGTATCTTTTACATCGATATTTGGCTTTGAAACAGTAATCAACAAAGGTCCCTGGAGGGCAAACAACTGTTATATTTGTTCTTAACACTGTTATCCTAGACAACGACAGTGCCGTACCCTTCTCGTGAAAGAGATAATGTAGACTGATAATACACAACGAGAAAAAAAATTGTGAGGGAATTCCCCTCAGGAATACCGAGAGATAATTCAATAACCTTTGAAAACTAAGGTTAACAGTTAGCTTACCGATTAATGGCTGTTTTGTATTTCATGATGAGACCAACAGACTTGAACAGTTTCAAGGAGAAAATGCTGTTTCCTGCAAATGACATTCATCTTTTCTATCTAATAGATGCAAACGATTCGTATTTAAATTCAGGAGGATGTAGCTGTTGAGAGACAAACGATTAGAAAACATTAGTGCTTATAGCTAATCTCACTTTGAATTTTGCGATTTAGGGGACTGAAAAATGATTTGATAAAGTTTACAAAAAAAAAAAGAACTTCATGAAACCTTATACAATCAATGCTAATGTCAGACTTTGAAACTATCTTGATGTTGATATTAAGGTCCATGTGCCCTGTACTAACCCACCATGCATGTTCTCATCCGAGAGAGGTTAAACGCAACAAGTATTAGCTGTCTTTAAAGAGAAAATGCAGTCACCCCAATCAGAGTTAGTATGCCCCGTCACTCTAGTTCAATGGCATATTTTGATCATGTGACAATAGTTCTCGTTAGTGAATTGTAAAATTTAAGGAGAATATCTCCTTGCTTTATCTATTGTTTGTAATAGGTATGTTCAAAACATCTTCAGAGGTGCTTGTAATGCAATAAGGGGAGACTTGCAAGAGTTTGCTGATTTTTCAAAGCAAATTTTGGGGCGACTGCCTATTGCCTTTAACGTGCCCACTAAGTCTGACTATTTTAGAGTCTCCATGTGGCAGCATTGTATATAGAAGCTTACAGTAATGATACATTTTTTTTTTATCTGTCATAATACACTTGGCATTGGCCTTAATGAGCCTATAAGATCATGTTTTACCTGTCTCAGATAAAAAACTAAACAAACTAAACTAAACTTAACCAAACTAACTTAAATTAAACGAAATCATGTAAAACGACAAGTTGACCAATCGTGGACTAACTGGGAGTCTGGGTCATATTAGGTCGTGGCATATGCAAATGAGTTAAACATTTTAGTCACTTGCTACTAGACATGAAAAAAAAACCACGAAGCGTTCTTGACCCACACTTGTTTTGTTAAATCAGGTTTGGTTGGTTATTACTAGTTTAAAGACAACTAGTGACTTCCTAGTTAGCTGCAACTCCCGATGATTCAACGCCTTAAAGGAAAGATAAACACAAACTTCTAACTATACGCATATGATGAAACAACCTAGTATGACTATAAACAGACCCAGCTTCTTGAATAGACAAACATTACATCTTCCAAACTTGCACGAGGTAAAGTTATTTGTCTACTGCAACAAAGCCCGCCATTTTAAAATCGGTTGATTTGTAGTATGTCCCTAGCTGCATCATCGCCTTGGGCAATTTCTACGAATTGTTTTTGTAATTTATCTCCGATATTTTCCTTGAAAACGTCAACTTCATGAACATCCCCTAAATCATGTATGTATAAAGTACAAAACTCCAAAGGTAGACTTCCATTTACAAAGATTGTAATCAAAGAAAATAGAATTACATTGCAACTTGACTACATCGTGGCTTTTTCGTGACATTGTATACTATTTTCAAGTTTCTTGCTGGTATTCTTCAAATGCCAATATCTTGGTAACGAAATAGAAAAAAAATAAAAACAACGAAACCTTAAAAGAAATGAATTTAATTTATAGGGTCTTCTTCGCTTTTCAAACTAAGGGGGAAAAGGGAGAAATTCGATACAGGTTTTACCTTTACATAAGGTGTACCATGTTAAATGGAAAAAGCATGTGCACACTAAGATAAAACGGCAACGTTTCTGGCGTTATTAGCCAGTGCAGTTTGGTAAAAGAAGCAAACAGCTTCGATTTTTTGGTTTGCTCAGTTTGTCACGTGAATTTGTGCCTTCATCTGTGGCTCGTCGTATGAATTTTTCAGCGTGATAAGTTCTCGATTTGAACACGATAAATACCAGTACAAAACGCAGTTATTTTGACTGTTTCATGAAGTGGAAATTTTGAAAATTCCCCCGATTTCACCAACTTAAACGTGTTTCAATATGAAAAATCAATCAATCTGAGGCAGCACTACAGGCAGTTTTCAAGGACAATAAGCCGTTACGCAGTTCTGTTAACTTGCTCTTAAGTTTTTTTTCAAATTCTTAAGAGCGATCCGTCTTAAAATAGTCCCAGACTTGAACGCCACTACGCAGCCTAACTCTGACATTGACAAAGCGACAACACCTTCGAAAATCACCTATAGGCTTGCTAGCACACTGATCTGTAGCTTGAATTCGTTGGCACGTCTGTGCTTTATCTGCGAATGCGCAAATCCCCCAATCTGGGGTAGAAACATTTGACAGCCTCCTGAAGCCTGCTTAAAAATACGTTTTTTACACAGTGAGTAAAGTTGGTCAGCAGAAAAACAATTTTTGCTCTGAGAAGTGAGCATGGCAGGCCATTTACCCCATTTTCAGCTACTCTCAATCCTATTTATTTGATCGAGAAATCAAGGGGCGCAAATATTTTGGCTTTTTATCCTCTTCATTCAATCAGAGAGCTGTAAGGTTACAGCTCCCTGATTCAATCTTCAGGCTTCGATCTGTGCTTGCCTGCAAGTACAAACCGCCTAGTTATTTGCTAATGTGGCTCGACCTATATGTTTACATATAAAGGTTCCCTCACTTAACATAGCTATAACCTGATAACCTGATGTTGGCGGAAATATTCATCTAGGAACCTGCCACGCGGTAGTCTATTATAACCTTCTATGATTACATGCATTATTCTTTCTCGACCTTTAGGACTAATGTAAGTTATAAAAACGTTCTCGTTACTTTTCATCTAACTTGAAAGGTTAAAGTGACATTAATAATGTGCGGGACGCGTTCCGCCCTTTGCTCCCTATAAAATGGTTAGAGTCTTGTAACACTGATACGTGATTTCTGCGATCGAAGTCTTGAGACGGTTTTGATTTCCTGCTTATACTCGCTCAAAGATTCAAAGGAATTTGTTGAAAGCTTAGCGCCAACGTTTAGCAAGTTCAAGGAACTATTCGAATAGTGAATGAGTATTGTTCTTGCATTTCGTAAGGGGAAAAGCCATCAAAATTTGCGTAAATTTGCATACAAAAGTATGCTCAATCATGCATGGTTACTTTCAATCATGTCAGTTTTTTTTTTGTAGCGAAGTTGTTAAATTTATGCAAGGTAACTCTACCCGTTGTTTACATGCAATGAGAACCCCTCGCAACATTCTGTTTAAATGTTTAAATGTTTGATCTTGGCCACAGAGTAGCCAGTCATTTCCTGTTTAAAATGACTAGGAAATCTTGGACAACATTAACACTTTCCTGGTTAAGTTTATGACTAATTTGAAATCCTGGTCAAATATTAACACTTTCGTGGTAAGGTTGAACCAGGTTTCCTTGGTCCCTTTAACCAGGAAATGGTTGGCTAATCTGCAACCATGCATGGTCCTGGTTAAACTTTTCCATGATATTATTACAGTGTGCTTTTGGGTTTTGGCAATAATATGGAAGATAGTTTTGAGTGAGGTAGGAGGCCTAAAGACAGACATTCATCGCCCCAAAGTATATTTTCAGTGTACGGGTGTCAGAATTCTCAGTCGGTAACTGCTCTTTGATTGACATCAACGTTTGAAAATTTAAAAGGTGCAGATTAGCTCACATTCCACACTATCCAGAGAGAGTGTTTGGGTTACACATAATAGCTTTGTATGCTCACCAGGAAAATAAAATAAAATAGGTTTGTGTCTATACAAGGTGGAGCTTTACACAGTTATGGGATGAGCTACAAGTTGCTTAGTTGGGAGAATTGAAACTACCTTGAATGACGAGAATTGCCCTTTAAGTAATCATGATGAGTGGGTGTCCGTAACAATGGTCAGCTATTACTTTCCTAGTTTTGTGTATGGTCGTAGAGGTGAAACAGTGGGTTCGAAAGTACGATTGGAAAAAAAAATCCCAATGCATTTCAGAGCTGATTGCACTTGCAAAGACCTTAGGCAATAGGGTTGGTAACATAATGTACCCCTTTTAGAGAACAGAACGGTGGGGTTTAAAAAAACAACTTTTTAGTATAATCAATACAGTTTGTCACGCTGATGCTACAA
>WURT03009524.1:0-16484 GCA_009936505.3 Holothuria glaberrima
GTGTCAAACCTGTGTCCAGAGTGTTCCAAATACGCAGGTTTTCACCCATGAAAACGTGAATACTTTTGTTTTTCACGCGTGATCATGCGTGGTTGCAGACACAGGTTGACACACCTTTTTTTGTAAGGGTTGCTACAGTACCTTGAGAAATAAGTTACAAGTTTTCAATTGTGACACCAGTGATCTCACATGAACTCTGACCTTTACCAAAAACACTTTAGTTCCTCCTCTTATTATGATAATTTACACAGTACGGTAAATACAAAAATATCTACCATTCCTATTTTGAAATACTGGGTTTACAAGGATTTTAGTTTCCGACCTCTGGTGACCTCACATGATCTCTGATCTCTATCAAAAACAATTACGTTATATCTATCAGTATGATAAGTCTATGTACATCAAATGTGAAGTGTCCATCATTCCTATCTTGAGATATCATGTTCAAAGCAATTTTCAAAATTTTTGAAGTTTTACCTCTGCCTACCTCAGATAACCTTTGACCTCTATTAAAAACAAAAGGTTTCATCTTCTAATTATTACATATCCACATGTCAGGTAGAATACTTTCCATGATTCCTCACTTGAAATATTGTTTTTACAAAGTTTCAGGGTCCTTCTTCTCAATATGAAACATCCATAAACCAAATATGAAAAGTATCCATCATTCCTATCTTGAGAGATAGTAAAGTTTATAAGCTAAGCATCTCAAACACACACACACACACACACATCATAGTGATTACACAGATTCTTTTTGCTTTCTGCAAGGAAACAAAAAGCTGTATCCTGTACATGAACAGAAGATCTTCGTATAAACTACATGCAAATTTCATGACAGTGTTTTCCTAAATATTTGTTTCACTAACATTTCACATTTTCTAAATTAGAAGCCTACTTACTCACTTGTCATTGCAACCATGCCTGCCCCCCCCCCTACACCCGGGCGATAGCAGGGCTGTTGCTACATTTTTTAACAGGGATGTGCCTATTCATTTGTACCAACCATATAGGGAAACTGACAGTACTTTTAGTCAGGATGTGCATTATGGAGAATGGACCAGGAAGATTTAGGGAATCTATTTCACTCCTACCTTACCTCATCCTTTGTACGTGTGAACAATACCATCTACCTCATTTATAGTCAGACTGGTAACGTGCCAGACACTGGGATGGCACCATACTCACTCTGGGTGGTAACCTGTTCATGCTCATTTTTCATTTTGTTTATAGTGGAATATGTTTCTGTCACAGTTTTCTTTCCTCATAATGCTTTGGCTTTTTTCACCGCTTCTGGATTCCTTTAGTGGGGAAATTGTAAGCGACTTTATAAACATAATTTCAAATCATGTAGGGACTTTGCATCTAGGTATTAGCTGGGATGTGCAGCAGAATGGTGCTCCTCTTTTCCATTACAAGAGCAACAGAAACTCTCCCCCCCCCCAAAAAAAAAAAGTTTCCTAACTAAGGTTCCCTAGGTGAAGATTTCCTACGAAATACTCCGTCCCAGGTGAGCACAATTCCTAAACAGTATTCCCCCACCCTGAGAATACCCCACCCCAAAAAATTGAAAAAGTTTAGTTGATTTCTCACATCATCTCAGATTGCACACTGTCACAGTACCTTCCATATTTTTTAGAAAAAGCCTGAAATCATCACTTGTAGACTTGTGCCAAAGATGTGAAGGCATTTTAACTTGCCATGGTTTGAATTGCTGCTTAAGTTTGGTTCTTATGACTAAGCTAGGCCAATTTAAAAGGTAACAAAAAAATGAAAATCCTTACCAAAATATGACATAAAACCATTGTCTTTACTTACCTTAATGTTGATTACTTAAGCCAAGTGTAAAGTGACAGCAGATTATCCATCTAGTTATAATTATTGTAGAGTTCACTTACTGAAACAGTGCATTGCTAATAGAAAATTCATGGCAATGGGGGGGGGGGGGAGGGGGATATTTTGGGGTGGAAGAAATGAAGAATACTTCCTGTGAAGAGTTCCCCCAATACAGAATAATTCAAATTTAGCAGGGAATGGAAAACCCTATTTCTCCAAAAATCATATCTCTGCTAATGTCCTGGCTAAGCGAAGGTATGCCCAGCCCTGTCGCAATCGACAACTGAATAACATCTTTGAAAATCAAATCAAGCCATGAATAAAGGAACAGATTTTTTGCTTTTCTTATAAAAATGTTTTGATGTGAAACAAAGAAAAGTGGGAATCTTACCAATTTCACAGTTGATTCCATAATAGCCAGTTCCGCTGCACTTGCAGGTGTATTCATGATCTTTGACTTGCGAGCAGACACCATTATTCAAGCAAGGATGGTTCTTACACACATCACCTGTATCAAAATATGAAAATCCAAGAAAAGTAAGAGAATGACATCCTGTGACCAGGACTGAACCCACTCAACCACTTAGCTGTTTGTAGAAAGTACCAGCACATAAATCCTTGTTTAACACTGTAAAGTTGACAGAAATCTCTCTAAATATGGCATTATATTTAGCATTCCAGTCACTGGCACAGCCAGGAAATTTGTGTGTGTGCCTGTGTGGTGGTGATGGAGGGGGGGAATCCACTATTTCATGGGGCTTAAAATAAGGACTCATCATAAATACTTATGTATATTTTTCACACTTGGATTTTCCAGTGGAGGAGGGAGGACTTCTGGGGAAAAAACTTGTGGGGAATCAAGGCCCCCCCCCCCCACTGATTCAGGTGGCAAAATGTGGCAGTAGACTGTAGTAATTTATAAAAGTGCAATGAAGAAAACTACATGTACATACTAAGTTAAGACTTTTTTGGTCTCATCTGTTCAAGCATAGCTGATGAGCTAGAGGCCTGGTAATAGCCAGTAGATGGGCATTGATACTTTTTATATCTCTTGCTTCAGTTAAGTTTCCAAAGTCAGGAGCACTGGACTTGGCATTTACTGTAAGGCACCATGACTTATCTCTGTTGTAAAAATTACTCCCTAATCTTTCTAAGAACAGATAGTATAACATTCAATTTCAGAGTAAAATGCACACTGTACGTATGAAGACACAAATCACCTGGCTTTTTGTAGTACCATGAAGCACTCTCTTTATTTCCATAGTTTTACTGTTTAAACAGAAAGGAAATACTTCTCGACAACTTCCATTTCTATCATGAAACTACATTTTAGTACACCCTGCAGACAGTGTCATATCATGAACCTACAGTAAGATTAGTCCATGAATGATAGTAATCGTAAAATCTTATTGACCAGTTTTTCTTCAACCAATCCATGTAGCCCGAAAGTTGGTAATAAAAATGAATAAAACACAAGCACAATAAATTCTACACAGATGTACAGTAAGTACCGCATACAAACTTTTCAATGATACCTGCAGACCACTGCAGATGGCTAATGGTGATTCATAGAAGGTACAGTACATGTTTTCTAACCCCAGCAGCAGGGGTCTTTCAAAATTTAACCACTTCCAAATTTAACCACATGGCATACAACTTCACATGTGGTGCCACTCTGACTTTGGTTTCACTTGTTTTTCTTTTTCGATAAAAAGAGATTTTCTGTGTTCAAGGCAATATACACTAGCCTACAGTAGCCAGGAAGGTGCCACTCTAACTTTAGAGTGCTAATTCCCTGCATTAGCTTTCTAAGGGAAAACTTTGAGGAAATTCCAGACACTACCAGGGGAAACAGTCATTACAATGCACTTTTGTGGATAAAATGAAGGCAAAGTCCAAGTGTAAATTTACAATGTTATATGGTAGCTTTCAAGCAATGATCATAAAGATTAATATGTAGTTGAAATATAGGGCCTAAGTCATACTGTACATGTATGCAATTTTCATATTGACCTTTCCTGTTGCTTCAAATTACATAGTATAAACTGCTACTGTACATCACTATCAAGCTGAAGACTGAAGCTGTGCCTTCAACCTTCCCTCCCCCCCCCCCCCACACACACACACCCAAAGAATTATTCAAGAATTGAATGTAATTTGGTATGCACCCTGGTCAAGATGTACTCAGCAATTTGGTTTAGTAACCCTACAGTATCTTCTCCTTTTCAAAGTATATGTTATTATACAAAAGGTGAGAACTATGCCTACACAAATAGCTACCTAATTTGATGAGCTCTGCAGTCTTTGTGTAAAAGGACAAAATTAATGTGTGTGTGTGTGTGTGTGTTTTAACTGTTAGTCACCATGGGCCTGCCACTACAACCACAGACTGCAAGAAGTTTATGAGAGTATATTAAAAATTAGGGGAGGGAGAATTTTCCCAAAATGCCTTTACACATATATGTACGAAATTCTGAGGGAATAGGGAGTCCCTACCCACATTTTAGGAATGTTCCTACTGACTTTTACTTCTTCACACAAAAAACTTTGGCTTCAAGGTTACTTTATCCCTCATCCCCCCTCCCCCACTTTTAACACAATCTTTGCTTAGTGCTCTCTTCCCCTCTCCTTATCCATTAATGCTTCAAGCCCATCTACTGTATTCTCCCAAAATCCAGAACAGCATTCAGACATACCTTCTAATCTGATCTATGTGAACTCATAAACTGCAACAGCTACCTCTCAATTCAATTTAACATATTATTAGCCCACCTTAATACACAGCACTGAGAAAAGCAATAAAATGTGAATATATTCCAAACTCTCTAACACTTTTTATCATGAGCAGATTACTGCATGTACCCAACTCAAGAATCTCATCAACTACGTATTTCATTTATTCATTATTATGACCCACATTGTGACCTTGAGTATCTGGCCCTAAGCATTGAATTGTTCACAGCAGTGTCCAGACAGCAGCTGGGTATTAAATGTAGGTATTTCTTTTGAGTGAATTTATATGGCTACAGTATGTTTTTAATGCTAACATTTTGAGTTACTGCAAATTTTTGACACCATGTGATGGGTAACCTTATAACAGCTTAATTACAAACAATCATGTTCCCTTTAACTACATTTAAAGTGTACCTAAGGTTTAGAATTTTACAAGAATATATGGTTGGTTTATGAATCTCATTTATCCAACCCCCACTTCCATATAGTAGCTTATTTCATTGCTGAGATATAAAAGGTTGAAATTTACACACTTTATTTGAAATAGTTGATGGCACAATAACTTACTATGTCTATGTTGTACAACTCACATTAACTGTACCAGCTTTTGTTTTCTTTTGAAATTAATTGTTATATGACCTTGAAAATTTGTCATCTTGCTAAGCATGCAGAAAGTGCATTTTTTGGTCAAGTCACCCTATAACAGTAATAATGTGATCACAGCTTGGCACAAACTATAGTGGCTATTGAAAAAACAAAGAAAAACAAAGATAGTAATTTGAGTAGTACAAGAATGACATCACAAATTATTGCACAATCTACCATTTTACCTTGAGTAAGCTTAAACTTTTTTATATCTCAGTTCAGGAATGTCCTGTAAAGGTGGGGGTTGGACCATTTGTGATTTGTTTTCCAAGCTTTGTAAAATATTTTTGAAATTTAAAGATAAATATTGTATTTGAAATAATATCACAAAGTGACACTAATGTAATCCCACTGTGGTCTTTTCCCTCTTTCCAAACAAGAATCACAAATAACTTGCAGCAGATCAACACTAATCTCACAAAATATGGACAAAAAGAAGCAATAATTTCCTCATCGAACTGCTCATTACTGAATGATAAGCCTCACCCACATGCAACGTTCGCACTGCTGCATATTCATTTTGGAAGAGCGGTTGTGTCGGGTCATATTTACACTCATTATCCAATACGTTGACCTTGCTTCCCTTACTTCCCAAGACCCTATGCTTACAACAGAGTACCACCATGGAAGTACTCCTCGGACTTCCATGGTACCACCAAATTAACCATTCCACACTGTGTTGTACTGTTGAATATTGCAACTCACCCAGGGAGATGCTGTATGGTGTCATCTCCCTGGTTCACCATGCAGCTAATGTCTCACATAGTACCTGTAGAGTGTGCATTATTGGGACTTTCCGAAGGTGGAATTTTACCTGCAAAAGGCTTTTACTTACTTTTTTGGCAGGTTCGTAAAATTTTCGTTTTCAACTAGGCCCTAAACCAATAGTAGCAGTTACTGGAGCACCAACAATACATCCTGCTGTTTTGAAAGCGAAACAACCTGCTAAGGCCCAAGGGCTACAATTTGAATATAATAGTGTAACAATAACACTGCGTATAGTATACTGGGGAAGTGATAAGACCAGGGAGTCAAATAGCAACTCCCTGATAAGACCCCTATAGTACACTAACTGTAATTCAATCAGTGTCAAGTTAGTTAGTTAGATGAGGTTTAACGGCCCAGCTTACAACCAACTGGTTCAAATCGAGCTGGCCACAGCCTTTTTTCCAGTTGTGGCTCACTGGCTTGTTTTCCCTTACTTCATTGCTCATGCGGAGCATCACACACAGCGGCAGAAGGTTCCATTTTAAAGTCTTTGGTATGACTCGACCTGGGAATCGGGCCCGGGCCTCCCGCATGAGAGGCGGATGCTCTAACCACTAGACCAAAGGATCAGGGTGTCAAATAGCAACTCCCTTGTTCAGTACAGACAGTGTAGTAATCAAATAGTTTGATCGTATTTTACGAACATTTTGTACACGTTGCAGAAGGCATTTGTTATTATCTGACGTAACGTGATAAAATGATTTGATTGGTGAATTTTAAATCAAGGGTAAGGAAGTTGTGTTTTTGCATACATAATTGTTTGGGTGAACAAATTTGTCAGTTGTTACAAAAAGGTTAATTACTCGTTAATTAGTGCTCACTGGGTAGAAATTTTATCCCAGTTACCTCTTTTTCATCAAACGGGACCCGATCGTATGTAGAAGAGGATAGGTTTGAAAAGAAGTCTTACAAATGCAATATTTCCCTTTAAGACTTAGGTATACTTCAAGTCACTGCCATGGTATGTGCCAAGTCTAAGCCAGACATATGATTGTAATATATTAAAAGAAACAAAGAAGGCCAAGAGATGCCTTCAACTGTTAAACACTGCAAATGAAGACAAGCAGGCCTTGTGGGCCCCGAAATAGCCAGATGGTGGCACCAGAATTTTCCCAATGGAAGGGGGAGGGAGAGGCAAGCTCTCCAACTAAAGGGTCAGCAAACCAAAGCCCTAACAAAAGGTGACACGTTGCCCAAAAAATGGCAAATGCAACAATTTTGGCACAACAAGTGCACCAAACATCTTGAGGAAATTTGAAAAATTAGGGTAATATATTGAAGAAAATCTATCCAATATGGATTTTTCTTAAAGAAAATGAAAAATCTGAAGTTTTTGTTGAAGAAAATTTGGGACTTTTGTCAAAGAAAATTTAAAAATACAGACTTTCATTGGAAAATTTTGCATTTGTATTGAAGAGTTCACCCTTAACAGCAAACTCAAGGAAACCATTGGGGTAAACTGTCCCTGTCAGGAATTACATACTTTGACATATCCACTGCGGTTCAGGGCTTTGACAAATTCTTTTTTAGTACTTGCCCAAATCCCTAGTTGTTTTCCATACCCACTTGTCTGCATGAATATTGACTTGGCAAATCCAGACCTACGTGGTAATTTATGAAAGACCCTATTCAACACCCATGTTGCTATTAAGACAGACCCGACATGTACCATGATATATAACTATGTACATCACTTTCAACTATCAGCAGTACCTCAGTTTTGCTACAGGACATTTCATCACACTCTGTCTTGGCCTCCTAAGCAACTGGTTGCAATATTACCAACAAAATACTGTACCACTTCTGAAGTAGACTAACAGACATAGTACATCCATGATGTGACCAATGGATACAGGCCTACACAACACACTACTTTAATAGTAAAAAATCTCATTTACATAATCCCAGACTGAATCCCAGATGGTAAAATTGTACCTTCAGCCCCTTCTTCATTTTTAAAATGCTGCAATCCACCTCCTACTTATTATCCAAGACTAATTCTGCTGGAGGCACTACTACCTGTAATTTGAAACTTCTACCTATCTGTCTGCTGTGCGATCTATCTCAGATTCTGATATCATTGATCTGCACACCTTGGCATTGATCAATCACAATAACTTGAGCACAGTTTGAATTTGCCAATTTTTTGTATCAATCAAAGTAGGGTGTATGTATTTGATTTTCCAATCCAAAGTTTGGTGTGATAAAGTATAAACGGCTTTAAAGAAATTCAATACTTTACTTACAGTACAGCAAACATATCAAATGCAAATGAACTCACCAAAGACAGCATCTAAACATGTCTCCAGAGTGTCATATTCGAATGGATTCTCACAGCCTTGACTCTCTGTGCAAGTACAATGCTTTTCCTCCAAAGTACATCCCTTCCATACAGTATCACATGTAGAGGTGGCTGCAACAAAAAATAAAATAAATTAACACTATAAACCCATAAGGTTAAATAAGAAAAAAAAAATGGCATGTATAAGTTTTCCACCAAAAGATTTATTTTATAGCCAATACTACTAGAAAAGTCAGCTTCGTACTTACAACTTGACAGACGTTCAGTTCATCTACACATCTATGGGACTCTCCCATTCCAAATTTGCTGTATGGCACGAAAACCCATAAAAATGTCCTAACTTCAGTGACTGTGTATGCTTGTCCCAACCCCAGCCTGTAAATGTGTTTCTTCCCTTTCTCTCTCTTTTTTTTTTCTTTTCCAATCAAACCTTCAGACTTTCACTGAATTAAAAAAATATGTCAGAAGTGCAATCATGAAAGTAAACCTGTTTTCCAGAGTATTAAAAGGACATTAATAACTACTGATGCAGTTTGTATACATGCATTAATTCTTTTGATGTAGTTTAACTTCTTTAATGCTAGCACATAGTGTCACTGCTACAGCATGTGAAAATCTAACAAAAAGAAATAGGGCACTCAACTGATTGACCAATCTATACAAATGGGATGGGGGTGGGGGAGAAGGTTAATATCCAGTGTGCAAAAAGGAATGTGTATTACAGGTAGTGACTATTGCACATCTACACTTGTAGCACACATCACATGCACAATTATCAGAAATATCTTCAAATCATCTTTCTTTTAACTTTTTAAGTATGTAATGTATATATCTTCAGTTTCTGCTTTAGCAAGGAAAACACCTACTGTATGGAATCACTTATGAATGACTTTCCCAGAAGTTGGCAGCAGAATTTCCCAGGGACTGGCAACATTGTAGGTTTTTTGTGTCAATTAAAAGCATTGATGGAAATATCAGAAATCTGAGAAGCTTCTTGTTTAAAAATTTGGATATTCAGATGGTGTTGTGTCGTGTTCTGTCCACGGAAACAGAACGTGACTGGTCCCTTACTTACTGTATGTTTAGTAATTTATGCAGATTGATTCCCCTGTTAATCCTTTAGAACTTCCTAGAACAGGAAGTAATGGGAGGGAGGTGATCGGTTAGCCATGTCATGTGTTTATATACTTAATGCTCATTGGGTGGAAGTATTGCCGAAATTGCCTCGTGCTGTATTTGTCAAACGGTCTTGCTTAAGAACTGGTAGCCTACAGACTCTGTGTTGTTTATGCTCTCAGCATTGCATGTTAAATACATTCTAAAGATCATTGTAAAATAAAAGTAATTCAATCGAAATCGAGATGGATTTTGTTCTCCGTCTTTCTTGAGTGTTGTTTACAACTAACGTACCCTACCAACTGAAGAGGAAGAAAGAAACGACAGATTGATATTTTGCAAATTGGAGGGAAATTGGGCTTTCTGTATGGACAAAACATGTAATTTGACTTGCTCCCCAGAAAGTAACTTTCAAAATCTGGTCATGTGTGACTCTTGCCAGCAAACTCTCTGTTTAGAGTCATCTCAGCTGAAAGGCATTCAGTTGCAGACTGATTACTGTATAGTTCATCCTCAAAGACCCCCCTTCCAGGGAACATTCACCTTTCACAGGTCAGAAAATGCATAAAAACACATAAATTATAGTATTTTGTACATTTGTCCAATAATTTACAGAACACATGCATTGAAAGCCTTTATGTCTGGACAAAAGTGGACATGGGGCTGTTTAGACCCCAAAAAGTAACCACAAAAGGACAATCTCTTTTAGAATAAGCTTTTTAGTTTCCACCCAGACTATTTTCTTTTTTCTATTGAAGCATCATATTATTAGTTCTGATGCACTGATATTACTCTTCAAAGGAGAGACAGTACAGAACAGGTATTTGTATCAAGAAGGAGCAGGGTTCACCCTACACTGCACTATCTACACTGTTACTATCTACACACCTTCATGACTTTATAAGGAATCTCTTTGATATGATGTCCAACTGAACGTACTGTACCATCAGGATGGTAAAGTCAAATGGTGAAATTATTACTAAAAAGGGCAAGGAGAAATGGCCTGAAAAGGGCGAGGAGAAATGGCCTTCTATTTTTTCAGAAATTTGCCAGGGTACCAAGGCCAAGCAAAAAAGTAAATCAAAGCCAAAACTTGGAACTACTAGTCAGGGTAATGCCTGTTGCAAGGTAACGTGTTTGCATTTTGCCTTTTCACTTATACCCTGACGTCATGGATCATAACGAAGAAACTCACTTCCCAACCCAACAAATGTGGAGGGCCAATCAGGGATAAGAATGCACATCTGATATGAATACCTATATAGTTGCAAATTTGGAGCCAATGGAAAATGTGGATGGAAAACAACTTTGCTTGTTAACAAAACAACATATCTTTTTCGTTGGATCCAATCCTTATGGAGAAGTCAACCCCATGAAAGGATGATAGCATTTGCTCTGTACCTTGTTGAAAGCCTCACGTTTATATCATCGTGGATAAAGATTGAAAATGTTCCGGATTAGTTTGTTACAATGAAACTTGACTTTACTGCAACTAAAACCTTGTATGATGTCAGTGTTATTGGTTGAAAGCTTCAAGTGACCAATAGCTGAAGCACTCCTCATAAATATGTATAATAAGACTGGAAGCTCCACCTTCACTGGAAGTGAAAATTAGAATGGAATGTGCCCTGACGTCTAGGTATAAGTGAAAAGACTAAATGTAAACATGTTACCTCGCAGCATGCATTACACTGACTAGGAGACTACTAGAGCAGCTATGCTGCAGTATCTCAATACTACCATCAAATGTCAAAAAGTTATACATACGTACAAAGTATCATACTTACAGTATAGCCAAATTAATAGCCCTGATTTAGAATAAGTTTTTAAATACATTCCGTTTGTATCACACAAGTTGTCCATTATGGCTTTGTAAAATTTTCTTTGTAAAACAAACAAGAAGCCTGATCATGTTATCAGTGGGGCCAAAACATTAAGGAAAGGGGAATTTCACTGATCCCAAAACTGCATGGCAACATTAGCCACATATGATGCCAGACCCAAGAATGTGCATACAATAAGAGTTTGGGGAGGAGCTTTAGTACTGTAGGTCAACTAATGAGTCAGAAACAAGAGGGACATTAAATAACTGTAAGCAGTACATGAAGTAGGGCAGAAAATTGTCCAAAAGATTCCATGACATGAAATCAGCCACAGGCAGCAGCCAGAGTTACTGTTAGTTACAGTCACACAATTAAGCAATAATTATTAGAACTCATCTTTGGCTAAGGCTTCATCCTGAGGGCCAGGTCAACATTTTGGCTACAAAAGATAATTCTTTTTGCATGATTACAACATCTCCTCAATCTCTCTGCACTGCTACAATGTGAACTCCAGAAAGTGTTGCACTGATAATTGCCATTTCACCCTTCAGTTAACATGTAGGCCTACAGGTACAGACAGGGCTGTGTGTTCAGATCACCTGTGATTGATCAATTATTTCAAAATCAACCATGTGTGGGGGCTGTGTGACCTTATCTGTCCACTGTACAGCCTATGTGAGTGCTATGTGCAAAGAACTTGAAGTGACCTCTTGATTTCTGCCAGCTTCAATAGCAGACTAAATGCACACAAGGATCATGGGAAATGGGAGTACAAACAATGGGCTGTCACTGTTCTGTTCTCTTTTTCAGTAGTTTTTGCTTTAATACTAAACACTATAGTAATCAGCCAAAATAATCCAACAGTTAACAAGTACAAATCTCACTGACCTCATCTTTTTCCTCTACATCAAAAGTACCTGCTCTTCAAATAGGGTCATAAACAGCCACAAAATGACAATGTTATAAAGAATTTTGGCTACAGCTTGTGACAGCTAGTGTGACAACATATCAATACATGTTATATATTGAGATAACAATCACACCAGGGAGCTTTCCTGGTAGCTGTCTGATGACACCAAAGAGAAATGACACAGAAAGGCATTAAGGACATGGTAACCGTGGGGTACTTTTGCAAGGTGTCAAAGCAACGTGAATGGGCCTGACACACATGGCCTTTCTATGCATCTCTTCATTTTGAGCCCTCGGTAGCTACTGGGGATACCTTTCCAACAGCACTTTGAATTAAAGTGTCAGCTATGTAATCACCAATACCATACATCTTTGAACCCACAAAAGTACTTAAACAGGTAGATCTGGGGAGTGCAATGAGTATCTCCACTATCATGTCAATAAATGCCCCTTACATATTTTGACAGAAATTGTGCAGCCATGCATGTAATGTTTATTCCCAGAGGCCACTGATTAGTTATATACTCTTATTTCCTGCCAGCTGATCTTATCTCTTAAAGCAGATTACAGTATCTTTCCCCGGAATAGCCATTCACAGAAAAGCAGTACAGGTAGTTGCCATGGTGATAATCCTCTAAAGTTGTGAGCAATGCCTGATAAGCATCTTTGCTGAGATGATGAAGTGTGAACCCGCTATAAACGTTTCACTGAAAACCTGATGAAGGGCCCATTGATCGGGAAATTAGATGCCTCTTATCCTGTACATCCTCGACGGGGCTTTTACACTGAATAAAGCTCACTGCATGAACAACAACATTGGGTATCATGCTGCAAAGTGTGTCTGCTTCCTATTTGAAAATTTCGGCTTAAACAGGGGATTTACCAGGGAGTAAATTAAATTATTTCCAAAGAAACATTTTCTGTTTCAAGAGGTGAAAACAGCATCTCAACAACATGAAGCATTTGAGAAAAACTACTTTTCAAAGAACTGTAATTTTTTTCAGAGGAACAGTGCATGATGGAAAATCTGTGATATCATCACGATACATAGATCAGCTATAGTACTGTATTTCTTCACCTTATTGACACCCCTGTCAAAGGAACTTTAAAGTGGCTTTGACACGTTAAAACAATCAAAAGGAAATACTGGTCAGTTGATTATTTGTACAGTTAGACATAAAATCTTGTTTCACATCCCAATTTGCCACACTTTTCATAAAGAAGTGCATTTCTTGTAAAATCACCAGATATTGGCATTCCCAAACGCATGGTTGATAAACCGTGACGTCACAAATGGAGCATCGCTAGCTCTCTTTCCGTACGACTCTAACATGGGAGTGCGACTGTGCGTATTTACACACAGAAAAAGGCCTAGACCTAGGCTATCAGATTTTGATAACCTGTGGCCTAGGCCTATCAAGGTTTAGCAGAAGTACTATGAAGTGAACATTCACCAGTAAACTCCCTATTTCTTTGTTTGGATTGAGAGTGTTTGTACAGTACCGTAAACCCACCCTAGGCTATGCGAAGTTATTTTACAAGCAAAGTGCAAACGGTACCTTTGCCTAACGTTAGACCAACGTTAGCGTTATGCCTAATGTAGGCCTAACGTTAGGCTATGCAAGTACACTGACAGGTTACTTTCGAGAATATCATCAGCAAATGTACATAACACTATAAAGCCCTTTTTTATGGTGGTTTTATGTAAAGAAATCTTACTCTTACAAAAGTTCCCGTCCCTTATATAGTCTGTGCTCACGGTTCTCATCATCTCTATTTCATGACGGTATCATGTCGGCCCTTTGGACTGGTTCGAACCGGTAAGAGTTCATATAATAATACGGGCAAAGAGTTGTGTACGTAACCCACTGTGCGCTGTATACATAAACGCAATCTGGCTTTCGGATCCGCAGTTCTGTTATTGCCATGCGTGGCTACATGGCTAAACATAACACTTCACCGAAACATCCCTTGTAACCTCTTTTACTCAAAAAAGATGTTTCTGATTTTCCCGTGACCATGGAGACACTCAGGAGTGACTTTCAAGGCAAATTTGGTGTTTAAATCCAAAATGCATACTTTAGATAGGTGTGAAAACGCACGAAGTGAGAGAGAAGATACCCACATATACTATACGTATTACCAGGATCAAGTTTCAAGTGGGTTCTTTTTATGACGTCACATGACGTAATGGGTTTCAGAAATTTTTGACTGTCTTTCAGTCGAAGTGAAAATAACGCCAAGTTTCTCTTTATATTTTAGAAAAAGCTAATGGATGCACTTTGAAGAGAATTATTTGTTCTATCTATATCATGAGCAACTTACCAAAAATATTCAGCATAAAATTCATGTCAGAGCCACTTTAACAAGAGCCCAATGGGCACTGTGGTTCCTTGCTAAATGTAATGAAACTGGGCCAACTACTGAATGAACCAGTTTTTCTGTAGATGCACAAAATCTGCTCTGTAGACAATGCTCATCTTGTGTTAACAAACACATTCAAGCATAAATAAACTGCTCTAAAGAAATACATAGGCACTTCAAGGGATATCCACACAGACAGTAGCCTATACAGTTACAATTTGTTTTATTCAATTAAGCAATCACAACTCATGCACGCTCAATGGTATCTGATCCAAATGATCAGTAACTTAGTTCTCTTTATAAAACTAACAACCCATGGTAGCATTTAACTAATCAATTTCAATTTCCAATTCCTGCAAGCTCACATGCCCTAATCTGAGGACAAATGTCATCTGTCTAGTGAACTTTCACAACAGTCCTCTGCTTTGTGGGCAGAGAATCTTCTGCAATATTAAAAAGTGGCTTTTGATGTAGGTTTTCATAATGGCAGAATTATGGAATAAAATCGTAATACTATAATTTCAACTAAAATTGAGATACTTGGCATCTCTAAAAGATGTCCCACTTCTTTCAGTCATTGGGTGAATGTGATTTTAATGTGCTGGAATGAGTTTTGTGCTTATATTTGACTTTAGGAATTCTTGGGAATTTGCTTTTTGGCATTTGGAATTTTACCTCTGACATCTGACAAAACCCTTATGGGTTTTCTGCTGGATTAAATGCAACATCATGTGAAGCAGAAATCTATCCAAGATTTCTACACTGAGATATAGTGTTGAAAAAGTTTGCAGAGTTGGACCTCCAGTGACTCCAGGTGACCTTTGGTCTCTACCAAAAATAAAATATTTTCCCCACCATAAGGCATCTACACACTAAGTATGAAATCTATCCAAGCTTCCTAACTTGAGATATTGTGTTCACAACAAGGTTATATCAGTTTTTGACCCTTAGGGACCCTAGATGACCTTTGACCTCCACCAAAAACTGTATGGCACAGCTTCTCACTATGGTGGATCTATATACCATGTATGAAATCTATCCAAGATTCTTTCCTTGAGATATTATGTTAAAAAGGTTTTCAGTATTTGACTCTCAGTGACCCCAAATGACCTCTGACCCCCACCAAAAATGATGGGATTCATCTTCTCACCATAAGCCATCCACATACCAAGTATGAAATCTAAGCTTCCTAAACTTGAGGTACTGTGTTAACAACAAGTTTTCAGTGTTTGACCCCCGGTGACCCCAGATGACCTTTGACCTCCACCAAAAGCGACAGCTTTTATCTTCTCAACACAACGCATCCACATACTAAGTATGAAATCTATCCAAGCTTCTTACCGTGAGATATCACATTAACAAGTTTTTCAGTTTTTTACCCCTGGTGACCCCAGATGACCTTTGACCTCCCCCAAAACAATAGGGCACACCTTCTCACTATGACGCACCCACATACCAAGTTTAAGTTTAGTCCATCTTTCCCTTGTTGAGTAACAGCGTACCGAAGCAAGCATCACAAACACACATACACACACACACACACATGCCAACCTGACTGCATAGGTTCCTTTGCTAAAGTAAGGAACCAATAATGTAGTTTACCAGTGTCTATACATGGGGAAGAGTTTTATACTAGATCTACAAAGAAAGATATTCAGACATTCCAACAGTATCAAATTTCAAGGACAAACAGGACATTAAATTATTAAGAAAAACAACAATTCTGAGGCAATGTGCCCACTTAACATTACACTCTGTGACCCTGACATGTAATACACATATTTTTTGACAAATGTAGCCTAAATGATCTTTAGAATGAGAAAGTTTGGAGGACATACAGGAAATTTTTCTCTTTCACATAGAATCCTTGTGAAATGCCCCTGGACCTTTAAGTTAGTGTTGAGCCGATTTTCGGTTGGTGTTATCGGTATTGGCCGATAATGGCGTTATCGGTTGGATATCGGTATCGGCTAAATCAGCAGTTGCCG
>WURT03009535.1:0-16484 GCA_009936505.3 Holothuria glaberrima
GGCTGAGATTCATTTCATTCAGCATGGAACCAGCATGCCCATTTAGCTTTTGTTTTAAGGGGAGGGGAAAATCATTTAGGTCACTAGGTTTCATAAGGTTTTGAATTATTAACATGATATCTCGAGTAGGATAACTGTGTGGGATCGCATGCTTGTCATGTGGCTGACTCAATCTTGTTACAATATATCATATGGCAAGGAATCACTAAGCCTTTTGGCTTTCTAGTTTATACAGTGAGAACGTTATAGAAAATAATTTTTAGTGTGGTCTCGCTTTTCCACACGTGCCAGTTTTAATAGTTGGCTCTGATTATTTAGAACTATTGGCATATAAAGCAGAGAAACTGTGAAAGGTGTACTATATTCTATTTCCCACACATTTCAGACTTGATATATGATGTTCGAGAAAGAAAAATTGACATGCATTATGCACTTTTATGTCAATTGTGGCCCAGGCTAGGAACAAAAATGTAATTTTCTCATTAAGTCTAGGGAAAATGGATCCCTTCTCACCCCTGCCCCCAAATGGAAATGAAGCAATAACTCTTTTCTGTTTAAAAATGCTTGACTGTTTTACTTGTCTCTTTCTTTTGCAGAAGAAAAAAGGTCCTTGGGATGGAAAGTTGAGTAAATTAAGCCAACATCTCCTGGATTACTTTGCCATCCTCCAGGATATTAAAAAGCTAGCCCAACTCATCACGTAAGTGTCACTTGAGTTATAAGTTTGAAGTGGAAGATTTCCAGAGCAATTTTATGTTAAAAAGAAGTAACAGCCAATAGAAAGAGCTGTAGACCTATAGGTAATAGATGTCGAGAATCTTCATGTTTACCTTAAGTCTAGAATTACCAAAGTGTGTATTTAAGAAGTTGGAAAATGAATCTTATTATCCAACTCCCATTATCATAGTTTGTTACATTGCTGAGATATAAAATATTAAAATTTATTCACTTGATTTGAAAGATTCCATTGTGCAATAGTTTGTGTTTTCCTTTTTGTACATCTCACATTACCTGCTTCTGTTTCCCCTCAAACTTGAAATGTTTATATAGCCTTGAAAAGCTTCCTGTTTTATTGAAAAGTAAGGTGTACAGAGAGGGCTTGTATAGTCAAGTCAACCTATGGCGGTAAGAGAGTGATCACATATTGGCACAAGGGTGCAGTAGCTTTCAGCAAAACAAAGAATAACAAAAACTGTTATTTAATAATGGCATCACAAATTGTTGTGCAATCTACCACTTAAAGTAGAGTTAATAAACTTCAACATTTTACACCTCAGTACAGGAATATCAGTGAAGATGGTAGTTAGACCATCTGGATGCATTTTTCAAGCTTTGTAACATATATTTTTGAAATTCCGCCTTCAGATACACTGTAAGAAGCTTGAGTTAAGAACTGGAAGGAATAATTCATTTCAGGCCAAACTTCCATGTCATGTGGGAAAATACCATGTGAAACAAATACCCTTACATTCTCTAATAAATACCCCCTCTACTAAACACCTCCTGTAAATTTTTAACAGATTTGAGTAGGCCGAGGCCTAGGCCTACACTAGAGGCCTAAGCCTAGGCTTAAGTCTAATGTTAAGGTAACAACTGTACAATGTCAAATGCAATTTACATTTTCAGATGATTTGAAGTTTGATTCATGTAGAAGTTTCCAAAACACAAAATAACAATCACAAAACAACAAGGGTCCAAATAAAGTACTTTAGCAGTGCATTCTGACAATAGTATTGTATACATACAGTGTGATTACACACATGTAACTTGTAACTTGTAAGTTGCAATCCTGGGCTACTGCGGTGTATCAACCCTCAAATAAATGCCCCCGCCCCTCCCTTCCTTTTCAAAAATGCAATGCCACTGGGGTGTTTATTAGTGAACATACGGTAGTCTTTTGGGAGAGCATTTGTGGTTCTTTCATAAACTTTCCTTCCTTTTTTACAGTCATTTGTCTTGCATGCTGCAATATGTCAGGGAGTACAGCTCAAAGAAATACTTGAAAAAATTAGTCAGGATGGCTACTATAAATAAAACTTCTGATGAAGATGGAAAAGAGGGATTTTCAGAAACTGTCAGCAAACCTGGGGGAACAGATGAAACAGACAAACCAGAATCACCGAAGGCTGAGATGGGTTTAGAGGGAAAGGTACCAGCCTTGTTGATGGATAGAGTCTTTCGTGAGATAACGTACAACATCCATGCAGAACTCATGGCCATCTTGTCACCATCTGAGGCAGAGGAGGGGGAACCCAACTTCGAAGATTTCAGGGAAAATAACCCTAACTTTATGGATCATGAGGTAAAGGATACATGTTCTAGATGTACCTTGCTTTTTATAAAAAAAAATAAAAAACTTTGAAATGGTACTTAAACAATTTTTATGTGAAAAAAAAAAAATCAGTTTTTGTTTTTCTAGCAGATATTGGTTTATATGATAAAGTTATTGGTGTTTATTGTTTCTTCATTATAATTAACTAATATGTTCACTTACTTGAAATTGATCACATCAGTGGCAGGTAGAAAAAACAAGTTATAAGCATAAGTAGGATTTTCAAGGAAAATTTACAATTTTAATGTAAAACGTTTTTTATTTACCAATTTTGCTTTCAACATTGCCTCCAGGATGCTCCTTTCAAGTAAGTTCAGTGTTTTGTGTTTGTAGGTCTTCATTACATTTTATTATTTAAATCAGGGTGTTGGTCATACTGTGGTTGGATTTGCACTCCAAATGGATTCTTTAAAGCCCAGGTCCCATGAGCACTATTCAATAAAGGATGTAACTTTCAACAAAATACGCAGTTGAAAAATATTGATCCAAAACTTTGCTGAAAATAAAACAGTGACATGTTCTCTTTCAACCTCAATTGATTTGTAAGTTGATCACTATGTGCTTTCAGTGCATTAGCTTTGTTGAAAATAACACCTTTTTTGATTCACATTGATGAGACCAGTTCCCTGTTTCATAAAGAGTTACGATTGATCTTAAGTTTGATTTGCCATGCAATCATCCTATGGAAATCAAACTTAAGATTGATCTTAACCCTTTATGAAACAGTGCCCAGGGCTTCCAAATTTTTAACTTAATTCTTCTGTTTGATATCGTGTTACATCATTATAATATTCTTTATAAAATTACCAAATATTATTTACCCTTAGAAGGAAAGCATTAGGCTAGTAGTGGTTTTGTGCCAGTCGGTCCCAATTTTTAAATTTTTAAAAAGATGGTAACTCACTTCGTCTTTCATATTTTTTTAAATATCAGACTTGAGCACCCCTGATTTAGATAGTACAATGTAGTGGGTGTTTGAATGAATGTTCTCCTTTTCTTTTGTGGATGTTGTGGTGCACTCTTTACTTCATTTTTAAATTCCAGAGCTTGGCTTATGATGTATATTATACAAATAATGAATGTTTATGAGTGCAGTAGTATGAATAATTTCATGAGTTAAAAGACTGAATGATCTATTCAACGAAGCCGAGTTGAATAGAATGTTCAATCCTTCAATGAATGAAATTATTCATACTATCGCAAGAATGGAAAACATTCTTTATTAAGTTTTATGCAACACCTTACTTCCTGAATCATAGATTTTGGTCAAAATTTGATTGTACTTACCCCCATGGCTGACGTCACCGCTGTGGGTTAGTATACACTAACCCACGGCTGTGGGTTAGTACTGAATAACCCATGGCATGTGATGACCAATCCTCAAATCAGACGTAGAGGAATCAATAAGGTGTTATATAAATTCAACTGTAAATGAATCCTTGATAGACAAATTTTGGAATTCTTGCACATCTACATTCATTTCTACAATTTTTTCCTTTAAGTTTCTGTCTTTCTGTTCATCTGTCTGTGTGTCTAATGGTATGTTGGACAGCATAAGTCAATTAAACTTGGCATATCTTTATAAGGCAAATGATGCAGTGCTTACATTATTTTTAATAACTTTTACATGAAATTGTTTATTATGCAAATAACCTTCCTATCTGCATATATCTAGATATATTTTGCATCTAGCGAATGATAATTGTTTAATTCAGTGACTAATTTGTTGTTCTTATTGTTCATTGTCCTGTTTTGAGAGACACTATGCTAGTCTTACGAATAGCTAGTTTATGCAAACTAAAGATCAGGAGGGCTCAATCCTCAAAGAAAAGTCATGCACGAAAAGTTGCAGTGCACAAGTTTTTTTTCTTGAGGTATATCTTCTTTATCCTGTATTCAAGGGAGAAGAAGTTGTCAAATATTTTGTATATTGTTTTGCAAGCTTCATAGATGTTGCAAGTACAAACTATGGCACTGAGGCTCTACTTGTGTAAGAGTGAGGACCATGGGCATCATTTCTACAATTATAGTAAATGAGACTGGCTGAAGCTTTAAATCTTTACATACAGCATTGCTGACTTTGTACACACCACCCAGGAAAGTTATTATTCAGGTCCATAAATATTTTGACTTGCACAAATTTTAATGAATCAATCCCCAGTACTGGAAACACAGCTTTCCTTAGTTTTTTTTTTTTTAAATCCATGCATGCCTGCTGTGATATTTTCTTGTATGTGCTACCATATTTACTTCAAGTATGTTTGAAAACCTCTAAAAGCATGTACCCTCTGTAAACATTTCTCATTGTGAAATGAGAACACTTTATCTCAAGTAGGATAACTGTTATGCTTGTCATGTCGGTCACTCATGCTTGTTACAATATATTATATGGCAAGGAATCACTAAACCTTTTGGCTTTCTAGTTGAACTTGTGATCACCCCTGTGATGTATTGAGAGTTGCAGTTTAGAGAAGGAAAGAGTTTCCCAAAAGAATCCTATCAAACTTGCTGGTTTATTAACTTTTCAGATATCTATGTTGGAGGACTCTGTACATGAATACATTGATATGTGTCTCAAGAACCTAGAAGATGGTCCAGCGTTGTTTCCCCCTAAGAAACCAGAACACCTTGAAAGCATTCAACAGCTTTACAGGTAAGGATCATGTTATATCAATTAGTAAACATGATAAATAGTAGGTGTACAGTGGTATAATTGTGATCTAAGAATTTCTCGTTGAGTTTCCCCATTTTGTTTTGACCTTGTATACGATGCTTATTTTTTGGGGCCTTTCTCCACAGAAGTGATAAGTGTTCTGGCAGGAATGTACATGTCAAATTCTGTTGTAAGATGTGTTCATTAAATTGCATAGATTTTCGTTTTTCTAAAATTGGTATTCTAGTCTTCTGTAATGACAGTACTATGTGTTGTAAGTTAATTTTAATCTATAATGGAACTTGAAAGTAGTGTTTAGTGTCTGTATTTTGGTGAGTGTAAGCAGTCTTGGAGAGATCACATTTGAGTTGGATCAAATGACAGAACACTGATTTGAAAATGAACACACATTTTTGAAGTTTCTAAAGGGGGTTGAATTTTCAAATATTTTCATGTGGATTTTGTTTTGTTTTGTTTTTGTTTTTTGCTCAACTTTTCATGTTTTCCTTGTTGTAAGTTTGTTGCTGTGAGATGAAGGTTTGCTTGAAATGCATTGCATACTAAAAGAGGAGAAGAATTTCCCACAGATTGTTTTTATCCTCATAAAATTGTAACAGATAATTCAAATTACCCTGGATGACTATCCAGGGTATATGGTATATATAAGTTGATGATTAAAGTGATGATTTATGAACTTTCTCAAACTCCTCTCAGATTCCAGAATATACACACTGTTTTATCTATGAAGATCTGGCCAGCCAATCATCGTACCCCTCACCAGAAGATGAAGGATACCCTCACTGCTGCTATCACTTCTGACACCAAGAAATGGTTGAATGAGAATCTGAAGGAGCTCCCTCAGCAAGATGAACCTTTGGTGAGTTGAGAGATTGGGAGAAATATGGAAGAGTGGGTCCTAATCATCCCCATCTCTTCCGTCCTCTCTCCTCCACCTTTTCACCTCATTCTTTATAAATTTACCTTCCATTTGTCTCTGTTATTGAGTCTGGTAATCCCTAATTTAAGTTTGCACATACACAGTTACTTAATTATGAAGTGAAATAAACAAAAATAAAGTACCATTTTGTATACATTCCCTTTTGCAAAGAGTGAAGTTCATTATGCAGTTTTAGTGCCTGTGAAAGTTTTGCAGCCCCACCCCCTCCCTCATTCTAATATTCTGTTGGTGTGGTTACCCTTACTTTGCCAGTTCATTCTCTGAAGTTGATCTTAACTGGGTCTTCCTTCCATCTTCTAATATTGTTTTCCCTTCTGACCTTCATTTTGGCTCTGAGTGGAAGGCTAAGAGACATGTCTTGTTTCTACTTTTTCAAGGTTGGTTCTTTTCGGTCTTTATAATAAGGCCTGCCATTACTGGCACTAGAGCTGATAACCCTGCAGGGAAAATAATTGCCTGGGGCAAATTCCCACACCTTAGCTGCCTAAAGGATCCAGGTTTAAAACAGACACACATACAGTGTAAAAAATGCTGCAAAACTTCCAAAAATCCTGCACAGAAATATTTTAAAAATTTATGATCCCCGTTGATTTATCTTTCTTTTTACAAGCACAGGTTCCTCTCCTTGCTACTTCAGTTCTGTGGTTTTTGGAAAGTGTAATTTGAATATGGTATTTGTAATATACTTTAAAGTCTAAAATTTCAGAAATATATGTTACAAAGCTTGAAAAACGCTTTGAGATTGTCCAACTCCCATTTTCAAAGGACATTCCTGAGCTGAGATATAAAATGCTTAAGCTTATTCACTAAATTTAAATTGTGCAATAATTTGTGATGTCATCCTTGTACTACTCAAAGTACTGCCTTTGTTTTCCTTTGTTTTTTTCTAGGCCTCTGCACCTTTTGCCAAGATGTGATCACTGTCTTACTGTTATAGGGTGACTTAGATTTACAAGCTGTCTCCATACATAATGCTGTGCAAAAAAAACAGTAAAATTTTCAAGGTCATGAAAACATTTTAATTTTAAAGGAAAACAAAAGCGTGCAATGTGAGTTGTACAAGAAGGACATCACAAGTTATTGTGCAATCAACTCTTTCAAATTGAGTGAATAAATTTTAATACTTTGTATCTCAGCAATGGAGTAAGCTATGAAAATGGGAGTTGCATGGATGAAATTCATTTTCCAACCCCTGTAATATATATTCTTTTAATTCTAGACTTAAGGTACACTTTAAATTTTGTGGTGCATGGTATAGTGATTCCTTTGGTTTTCTATTTTACCCTATCAGAGACCTGCAGAACTAGTGGCTGTGATTGATGAGGTCATCTCAGTGTTCAGTGATCTTTGTGTGTACTGCAAGACAATGAAAGAATACAAGAATGCGTTTGCCAGGTAGATAAACCTTTTTATCTCTCATAATGTTGAATAATTTATTAGGCCTATTTAAAGGCAATAGGCAGTTGACCCAAAATTTGCTTTGAAAAATCAGCAGACTCTTGCAAATCTCCTCTTACTGCATTATAAGCACCTCTGAAGACATTTGGAACACAACTATTACAAAAAATCGGTAAAGCAAGGAAAATTCTCCTTAAATTTCACAATTCACTAACAAAAATACTGTCACATGATCAAATGGACCATTCATGAACTAGAGTGACAGGGCATTCTAACTCTGATTGGGGTGACTGCATTTTCCCTTTAAGGAGGAAAGACTGGACTGTGGCAAAACTATTTTTCCAGGATTAAAATTGTACCATCATACCAATTTTGTTAAACAAAGATTCTCACTTTAATTTAATCATACCCATATGACATTGTTATTACCCTTTGTCTCATTTTCAAACAGATTTAGTGTGAAGTATTTTACTGTGGTTGCCAAGGTGACAGACAACTACCTTTCTAAATCGCTGCAAGATATCATCAAACGAATAACCTTCTATCTGCTGAAATATAAACGCTTCCCTGAAAATATCAGCGAGTCAAGCATTGCCAGTCTTCGGCTGTACTTCACTGTCAAGAAACTTGTGGCTATTTTGGCTGAAAATATAAATAATGGGTAAGATTGAGGAGACCTTTGTTTTGAAAGTTAAAAGGTTTTGGGAAGCACTAAGTCTGCTGAAAGTGGTACTGATGATCATGTCTGTGAAGGTTATTTGTAAAGGTAATTTCATTAGAAGGAAGGGAAGAAGACGTGTCCATTTTGTCACTTTGCTGTTTTATTAAAAAATCTTTTTTCAAGTATCAGCTAATGAAGTGCTTTACCAGGAGGAATGAAGGGTGTGTCATTAGGTATGTGAGGGATTTTTG
Organism: Holothuria glaberrima; assembly: GCA_009936505.3. Taxonomy (NCBI): domain Eukaryota; kingdom Metazoa; phylum Echinodermata; class Holothuroidea; order Aspidochirotida; family Holothuriidae; genus Holothuria; species Holothuria glaberrima. Next base: position 8,254 of record WURT03009535.1, read on the forward strand.
CTGTAGAAAGCTTTGTGTAAGGTCTTGTAAGTAAAAGGTTACCCTTTGATAGATGTGCGTATATCAGGAAATTTGGTTGCGAGGAGACTTTGCACATCTTGCTTGCTTCATATCAAGGACCTCTTTGGAAATTAATTGATGGATTATTATTGTGTTATCCTGAAGTCCATATGGAATTACCCATACTAACGAGGAAAAGCTGCAGAAACCATTTGAATTGGAGAAAAGTAGGAGTATACCCAATTGTGGTAGAATTCTTGTCCAAGCCAAAAAATTTGTTAACTGTATTAAGTAGTCCTTGAAAATTCATTTCCATTTGAGAAATGTGAATGAACTTTGTATTTAGAATTGCTTAGTCAAATTTTGTTAGAAACGTAGTGTGATCTTCACTGAGAGCACAATGGATAAGAGGTTATGGCTTTGAATTTGGGATTCTAGGATCACTGGTTTGATTCCTGTCTACTTCATGAGGTTGTGTCTTTATGTGAGATGCCTTATTCAGTTGCCTCTCTTGGACCACCCAGGGGCTAAGTGGATACACATGAGGTCCTTGTCACATTTTGCATGGTGAAAATTGGAGGTACCCAAGGAGATTGTCCGGGTGGGGGGGATGGACTGTAAGACAGGTTATCATGATTTGGGGGTAATGTTTAGGATGCCTTCAATTAGGATTCATTTCCCAGATATCAGCCTTGTAGAAATGCAAATATTATGGTTATTAATTTTTTTTGTCTCTGTTTCTCTCTATTAGAGATGAATTGGATCTCTTACATTATCATAAATGGTTCCAAGAACCTCTAATATACTGGCTGGTTACTTTCCAACATGAAATCTCCCAGAGGGTGAAGATGGCTCTTGAAGTTGACAAGGAGATGGAACTCGTCCACTCAGTGGTCAAATACTCAAACTCTGCAGTGGATGTCCAGGCCTGTTTTGCAAAGGTTAGTTGGGGTAGTTTCCTGGACTTTCTTGATCACATTGAACAGAAAATACAAATATAGTTATTTTGAAAACGTGTAATATTTCTCAGTGAATGCATTAGCTGGGAATTAAATTTTGTGATGAGATGTGGGGTAAGAGATTTAGAGTCTGTCTAAGGTTTAGTATAAACAAGGAACCCTTCTAAGTTATTGATCAAGAACTCTGTAAAGTAAATTTGGGATGCACACAAGCAACACTAGAATTTTGAAATTTATCTTCCAACAAGTTCAACTTTATAATGCAAAATGAAGTCCATGTCTTTCCTGCCAATAAGATGTTTATGTGAGGCAAGCTGATTCCTCTTTTTGACTTGAACATGTCATTTACAATAAATTTTGTTTTCTTTGTTAGGTGACTCAAGAATGGAACAGTATTGGCTTTGAGGAACCAGACAGTAACTGCATAGCCATTGCTAGGATAACAGAGGTGAGATAACATTTTGTGTGTTTTTCTTGCTCTCTTTCTTGAGAAGTAATTTATGAAGTTCCTACAGCATTAGTGGACCAATGAAAATGCATCAGAGAGGAGACACATTGAAAGTGTTATGACTACATGAGTGGATGGAGGCAGTAACATTTTAAGTAATGAAACTAGGCTGGGAAGTTTGGAGTAAGATACAGTGCTAGGTTAGAGTGCAGTGAGTTTTCCATCCAAGATTCATCACTGGTTTTCTCATCAAAACTAACCTTTTGCATAAAAAGAATCCAAATTTGTTTAGTTGTTCAGCTACCAGACTTGAAATGAAGTTGGATGAGAAAGGTGATGGTGACCTTATTTTTGGTCTCTTAGCTTTGTGAAATATCTTCCCCTAATTTGTTTGAAGTGAGGTCACTCACTTTTGAAAATCCATGATTTTGGTTTAAAGGTGCTTATCCTGTGGTCTTAAAAATATTTGTAAGCTCTTTGCACTTTTGATGAAATCTTGAGAGTGATATCACACACACACTTGCATTTACTGAGTGGCCTTGGAGTTCTGTCCTTCAGCTCTTGAGTCCTTCTTTTTTCCATCCCTGTCCCAGGCTATTTGTGATGGTGCAAAGCTTTATGCACAGAGGATTCATTCAATACTCGAGGAAAGTGGTTTCTATCGCACCAGTCCTGATGAGACCTTTGACATCAAAGACAAAGTAAGTGTATATCACCCCCTGTATGATGTACTGGAAAATGTGTTTCTGTTCCCATTTTTGCATAGTGATGAATTTTCTCTCATTTGGAGGTTCTTTGCATAATTTATTGTTTCTCAGTTTTAAATTGTTGAAAAAGTAATATTACATTGCCATGTACAGATTTGGACTAAACTTGCTTTTGTGACTAGGCCAAAATGACCAAAATTCACATTCATAATTTTGCCAATTTTAAGACTTTTTCTACCCATCAGTATGCCAAAAAGGGAACAATGTGTCTAAATATTTGTCCTTTGTAACCATCCAATTTTTAAACAGTGAATGGAAAAAAATATGGAATAAATCTAAACTCATGTTTTACTCTGTCCTGTTGAAACTATAAGTGTCTTTTTTAGCCTCAATAACTTAAATTTGTCCTCATACTGCTGTGTTGCTACCAGTTACACTTCACAGTGGATTAACCCTTGAAGACAATGCATCTGTATACATCTTTCTCTTGACTGGATAATAATCCCTTTAAGCATTTGGTGACTCAGACATGCCTTATCATTTTAAGTACAGTATTATTGGGAGGTCTGAAGGTCCTTTTGCAAGCAGTGTGTGTGTTTTTTTTTTGTAAGCATATAGAGTAGGAGGGTGAGGTTTTTCCACAACAAATATAAAATTTCTTGATCATAATTTTTGTTGAATCTTGTCACAGCTCTGTATCACATTAAACAACATTGAACATGTCCGTGTGTACTTGGACAACCTTCCAAATTTACTTGAATGGGAGAAAAACATTGAACTATTTGTTAAACAACACAACAACATAGAGGCTGGTAAATTGACCCTGGCCACTTTTCAAAGACTGACCACTAGGGCCAGTGAAGATGTCCGCATGATGTCCAGCTTTCTGGAACGTAATATTGCTGAGAAGATGTGCGGAGAGGTCTACAAATATATGAAGAAAGTGACTGATCCTGCTAAGAAATCAAAGGAGGAGGTAAGGAGAATAGGAATAATCAACAAGACGAATTTAAAGGGGCTTATTGAGCTGCTTCATGAATTTCATGATTTTTGGTAACATCTGTTGAGTTTACTCACATCTTGATGATAAATGGTCAAGCTAAATGATTCTGCACATGTGACACACATCTGAAATGGTAATGATAGGGTAATTAAAGATTAAATCATTACAAGTTCATGACCAGACACTTACCATTAGGTATTAATCATATTCAGTCCCTGTTCAAATACAACAAAGAGTGAAGCTAATATACCAACTTGATTGACAGGCTCTCAACTCCTCTTACAAACAATCGTGATCAAGACTGCAGTTGTAAATACAAGTTGTATTCACCAAAGAGAATGGTCACTCAAGGTCTTGGAAGAGCATCGCAAACTGCAGGCTCTTAAGTCCATGAAAACCTACAATTTTTCACGTCTAACTATAGGAAGTGACAAATGGCTAATGAGGCTAAATATAAGCATGTAAGCAAACTTGAAATACTATAAGCTAGTTAGCATTAAAGGTCTGAGCTGTTGTAGTTTACACAATACAGTTGTGGACTTGAAAATGTCTTTAAAAGTTCTGAGTGATAATATTTTGTCTCTTTCTTTATATTCAATTTTTAGGTTCTTGACAGCATGATGGAATATATTGATGATAACCTTGGGACATTATACAAACAGCTGTTACCCCAGCTATTTCCTCGAATCACTCAAGCACTCTGGGAAGCTCTCATCAGGAGATTTGCTCGTCTCATGAAGATAGGCAAGCCACCAGATTATTATGAAGAATTGAGAGAGGTACGCTATAGTGGTGTAGTTGTTTAGGTGTCAGTACACAGATATACTGACATTTGATACCAATTGGTTTTAATATTGATTTGTATAAAGCATATATCTTTGAAGTGTACTTCATAAATTCTAACATGTTTGATTACATTGTTATAAAACTATTATTTATCCTTAAAATTTTGATTGCTTTGTAATGTTTGTTTTTCATTTTGATCACATCAGTGGTTGGACCTTAGACCCTAAAGTACATTATCTTCATAAGAGAGGGCCACACACTGATTGACTAGTACTTCAGTTGGCATTTATTGTTTTCAGTCAACAGCCCTCAGTGTGTGAAAATCTCTATGACCCTTTAGGCCGACAGCCTGATGTGCCAGGCAAATAATTTGTGGGCTGGAACCTGCCCTTCATCAACGTATGTAAATATAGTGACCACTAGTGACCAATGATTCTCAGGACCTATGACCAGCAACAAACTACCCTACTGCGTTCCTATTTAAATTCCATTTACCACAAACTAATCTAGCTAAATTGACATCTAAATACAAGTGTTTTATCAGTAAAGTGTCATGCATTACATGTTATGGGGATGCTTGTGTGGTTGTAAGTTGTCTAATGTATTTAAAGGGGTCTTGCCTTCCACATTACGAAAAAAGGTTAAATGTCGGCTGGACATTTGTAATAGTTGTAATGTACAAGGTGTATTAGTTTAGCAATTACATGCAATATGACTGTACATTACTATCTTTCTGCTTAGAGTCTAAATTGTCTAGAGGGATATTTTCATAGTCCAGCCATCAAACTGGATGACTCTAAGACCAAGACAGAGGAATTCCATACTCTAGTAGCCCAGCTAGAAATAAATTCTTTAAGTTCTGAGAGGCTGATGTTACAATACTGTATGGACATGTCAAAAGATGTAAGAAGACCAGAAGAGAGCATCGGTACCATCAGCATCAAACTTGCATCCAGAGAGCAGGAGGATGGAGATACATCACTGGTGGTCAAAGGTCAGTTGCACCAATCTCAGACCAGTAATGACCGAACTAAACTGTTACCTCTAACACCATCTTTTATCTTCTTAATTGTGGCTTTCTTGCCATGCATGTATTACTTCAATATACGTTTCTTTTAAATGAAAGCAGCACATTGAGTTGATATTGATAATTTTATGATGAGTTTGAAGGGTACTACCACATGACAATGTTTATAATTAGCATAATTAGTCAAGTTTCACATCCATCATTTATGCAAAAAATAATACTTAGGAATTTTCGGACCCTTGCTTTTAATGGTCATCTGCGATTATGATTAACACTAATGTGAAAAAGTGTCTAGTCATGATTTTTGAAAACCACTTGAATTATTGATTTGTACATAGGTATGGGGATCATCTTTGACCATTAATCATTAGTAATTGAAGAAAACTTGACAGGTTTTGACAGGTAGTGAATTTCCGGAACTAACTTAAAGTGTCTCTTCAAAGTCCCAATGGCTGTAAACAAGAAGAGTCTGTACTATCATATTACTAATCAGATAGTGTAGTCTCCATATAACATCTATTCTTCAAACAAAAGGTTTCATGGGTACATGTAGTTACATGGTGCATATTTTGAAACACCAAGGCATATGAAATTGCCTATTAAAATATTTGTTGACTCTGTAAGTACCTCACATGGAGCCTTAGTTGATTAAGGAGAATACATATATCAGAGTTAAACAAGTGCACAACTGCAAAATTGAAAAAATGTGGTATTTACAGCCAGGTTGACTATTTTGAATGGTTCTTAATGAGATTGTTCTTATTAACTTAACCTTTGAAGGACTGTGTTTTCTGTTTATAGGAAAGGAAGGGGTTGTCAGGGGGGAGGGAAGTTGAAATCAACGTAGTGAAGAAAAGTTAACATTAGCATAAAAGGAATGTACTGTACTATGAGATGGAACTTATAGTTCTACTGATTGAATGCATTGCAAGAGGGAATCTTTTGTTGACCTAGTCGGATAGGTAGTGCTCAATCTCACTTTCAACACTGACATTGGGAGTCTTTCAATCAGGAGGCAGAAGTGATTTGAATACTGAACAAAAAAAAACTTCACCAAAGCTATTATTTGTTCCAATTTAATTTTTGCAGTACTGTTGTCCCCATGTGTCTTTAAAAGGCAGATATATAATGCTATTCTTCAGGCATCCAGTACTGGTTTGGTAATAACAGTACACTATCCCTTTTCCTCTGTGACAGCAGTCTGACCACTCATGCATTGGTAGAGAAGGTAGAAAAATGTTTATGACTTACATGCAAAGTGAAATATCAAACTACAGCATCAGACTTATTGTTTGGTTTATTGTCTGACTTTACTCAGACTTTCTTCTAATCAATGTATTCATTCTTCTTAATTCGTCAACAGTGTGCAATGCAGATGACTTACCAGGAATGGACAGATCAGGTGAGAGAGAACCATCCTTACATTTAACCTCACCCCACCATGCTAAAGTTCTCCTATGACTATAAGTGATACCCTGTATATGGCACAACTTCTCGCTGACACTGAGGAAACTGCTGGTTTCTTTTGTGTAACATTCCTTTTCGGTCATTGATATCTCTACCTCTGCTCATAAAAGCTCCAGTTTAGCCACTGACCCCTATACCTGTACCCTTGGTATTAAAGGCTCTCTAATCTCACCCCATGCAGTAGCAATTCCCCTTACTAAGTTTACTTCTAGCTCTCCTCTAATGTAAACCAAACCACCTCCTGTCTAGCACACCTGTAAGACAGAGCCACAATAGCCTGCACTGAGTTTGTGTCACTCATGGAAAGATTGTCACTGTGTGTGAGCTTAATTAGGAACACAACTGACTGTACAATTCAATGTTGCCCAACCACAGTGGATCTATATTGTTTTAATGAATGTCAATCAAAGTGCACTTCTCACCTGTATTTAGAACCCAAGGGCTATTAGTAAATCCATTTGGGCAGGGTTGCTAGCAACTGCCTGTTTTTTTTTGGGGGGGGGGGGGGGTGGGAGATGCCCCTTTACGTCTCCCTGAAACCTTGGTAACTCTACCAGAGCATTTGATACCCCTACATAAACCCATAAATGATATGTGCATCATGAGCACTTGATGCATGTCAGTGACCCCATCATGTCTAGATCATACCTAAGCCATGATACTTTCTGTCTTAGCCCTTGGCACTGTACCTGATTCATTGGTATACCCTGAGCCACTGATACCCCATGCCTGAACCAATGGGGTAAAAAATAGTGACACTTCACAGTTGGTGCTAAAGCTGTCCACCCTACAGAGAATACATGGTTTAGCACATTTTTAAGTAGCTAAATGTTGATGTACCATTCTCAGAGATTGTTCAAAGATATATGACAGAAGTTAAATTTATGTGCAACTCAGTTGTCCATCAAACATGTCCTCAATAATTACAAAATTAGCTGGTTACACCTGAATATTATACCAGCAATAGTGGTAGGTTTGATAATGTCAGTGCTAAGCAATTCCTCACCATTTGCTCTGATTTTACTGACTCTGAAATATACTAGAACCTTAAAGGGCAAATCTGGTCATTCCAGATCAGTTCCAATTCTCCTAACTATGCAACTTGAAGCTCCTCCCATAACTTTATAATGCTCCTCCTTATGCAGACACAAGCCTATTTTATTGCTTAAGACCATGTCTTGGTGAGCATACAAGGCTATAATGTGTAACCCAAGGACATACACACTCTCTCTGCATTGTGTGGAATGTGAGCTACTCGATCTGCATCTTTTGAATTTTCAAACTTTGCTATCAATCAAAGAGCAGTCCCCAACTGAGAATTTTGATACCCCCACACTAAAAATATACTTTTATGAGTGTATGTCTTTTAGTCTCATAATGATAGGTTGTGATGTTCAGAGTTGTCTAAGAATTTCTCATTTTATCACATTTTCCCCAAAAGATCTACTTCTTCAATGTTTTATTTTACATAAGTGCTATTCACTATTTAGTAATTACTAGGGAGAACTGAAGATGGTGTTACATCTCAGTAAAATCAGCAGTGTTGTATGCCAGATGTTGAGACACCACAGCTTTTCCATTTCAGAAGTTCAATTGTGAGTTGATACTTCACCCTTTTGGGACCACATACTTGTACCGTACCCTCACCAGTACGAACCACTGTGTACACTGTGGTAATGAATGTGGGAATGGAGTTTTCAGTTGTTGTTTTCTACAAGAAATCACCTATCTACAAAAAGTGTTGAGCACAAGTTTTGTTAAAGGGGCTTATTGAGTTGGTTCACAAAATTCAGGATTTTTTTCACAACTGTTGAGATTTACTCACATCTTGATG